>JAMQGT020012168.1:0-94540 GCA_024447675.2 Pterophyllum scalare
TCTGGATACTTTATACCACACTACAATGGATTTCGTCAGGACAGAGCCACCAGGGGAGGTGGTGTATGTTAAAGACCATTGCACTGTTGCTCTTTCTAAGTCAGTCCACATGCAATTTGAGTTACTGATGTTAAAGCTTCAACTCTCAACAAGTTTCTTTCTTACTCTTGCGGTCTGCTTCCAACCTGGAGGTTTCAGGCCAATGAGTGATCATTGCACTATTGCCACTGGCAGCCCGGGCAGCATGGTGGTGTGGTGGTTAGCACTGCTGCCTCACAACTGGAATAGCATCTAGAAGGCCTGGGTTCATTTCCAACTTAGCCCAGGCCTCTCACTGTGTGGAGTTTGCATGTTCTCCCCCACGTTCTCCTTATTCCAGATCCAATTACTGCTTTGTCTGGTGATCAGCCATCCCCTTCCGGCAATACTGGTTTCTCCTTCAAATACCTCTCTATTATTCAAGTACTGGATGAGCAAGCTAGACACAAACAAATCTGCTTACTTTGATGGACTTGATCCCTTGTTCATAAAAGCATCTGCTCACATCATTGCTGCTCCCATCACAAGAATATTGAACCTGTCTCTACAGCTCTCTGTCTTTGCTTCTGACTAGAAATTGGCCATGAGTTTTCCCCTCCTCAAAGGTGGCTCTGGCTTAGACTCCAAATGCTATCGACCCATTTCCATTTTACCATGCCTAGCCAAAGTCCTGGAGACACTGACTTATAAACAGCTAAGCCACATTCTTGTTTCAGATAATATGCTGTCTGAGCTTCAATCTGGTTTTCCTGCTGGATATGGATGTATGACAGTTTTCACAAAGGTTGTGATGACCTTATTACAGCATTAGACAGCAAGATGATCTGCATAGCTGCCTTCACTGACCTTGCCAAAGCCTTTGATTGAGTCGATCATAGGATCCTCTTATGTCGGCTTTCAAGCATTGGACTTTCCACCACCTAGTTTGCCAGCTATCCAGCTGAAAAGAGAAAACATCTTGTCAGAACCATTAACCATCTCCAAAGGTGTGACTCAGGGCTCCATCTTGGGGCCAACCTTGTTCTCCATCTATATTAATGATGTAGCAAAAGCTGCTGGCTGATCCCAAACCCATCTGTATACTGCCCGTCCTATATTGAGTTGGCCATTCTGCATCATCTAGTCTTCTCTACTCAGCCTCACCTCTGTAGAGCAGTTCTTTCACAACCTTCATATCCATCTTAATATCGATAACACCAAATGCATCATTTTTGGTCAAAAAGCAAAAAAAAAAAAAAAAGAGGCCTCCAGGCCCCCAAGATGGCTGAATATGTTAAGACTTACGAATACCTAGGCATCTGGCTAAATTCATTTCTGTCCTTCACCAAACACATCAATAATCCATCCATCCATCCGTCCATCCTCTTCCTGTTGAGGGTTGTGGGGTGGCTGGAGCCCATCCCAGCTGACATTGGGCGAGAGGCAGGGTAATCTTCAGACAAAAGTCAAAGCCAGAGAAGCTTTCCTCTTCCACCTCCTTCACCCATGCTGGGTCTTTTCGAGATAACAATACTCCCAATTCTGGACTGCTAGCTTCAGCCTTTCCAGACTCCTCACTCTCTGTCTAAAAGCTGATAGGCTGGCCCTCCCTTCATACCTGGTGGCTCCATCACTGGTTTCACTTTGTCTATGACAGCGGACATAAACTGGCGGCCCACAGGTCACATCCGAACTGCCAGAGCTTCTTATCCAGCACCCCCAAATAGTACTGCCACAGGTACTGTACACCAACACCCGTTAAATACCCCTCTCTGACTAGTCTGAATTATCTTAAGTGTGTGAACACCATTTCCCATTGCCCTTCAATGCCTCCATGTCCCTAGAACCAATCAGAATGCAAGATCGGACCATTTGACTATGTCACTGATTTTAGCACAGCGTGGCACTGAGGAGCCGCCTTTTGTTGGTGATGATCAGATTGTTAAAAGAAAAGTGTCGAGACAGATTTGGAGGGTTTTGCATCTGAGCTCTTCATGTTCCTATATTCATTAAAAAAAAAACCTACAACAAAAACACCTTCTGAAAGGTAGACTGTGCAGAGATAAACGTGTTGCTCTCATGTAACATTTGATTGTTTCCCGCACTCATTGTATCTATAATGAGAACAACTGCACACAATTGCTGTGTCTCCATAACAACCATCAACATACTGTAACAGAGAAGAACATGTGAGTGCAAAATAAAGCAGAATGCAGACGACGCAGAGCAGAGCTGTCCATCCACGGCAGCATGATGGGTACGCCAGCTGATACCTGCTGATGTTTGTACAGGAATGTTTCCGTTAGCTTACCGGTGGGAGACGAGCTCTCATGGATGATGTTCGCTAATTTCAGCGATGTTAGCTAACGAGTGAAGGACAACAGGAGCAGCTACAGTGGCTCCTATTTGTTTTCTCTCATTAACATCTGCGTTCATTCTCAATAACAAACCTCTGCATGAACTGAATCATCTGAAAACTTTTCAGTTGTTTTGTACGGAAAATCATTTTGATTTAATTTGAAGCTTTATTTGACCTTTTGGACAGAGGCCATTTTTATTATTTAGATTAGATTAGACTCAACTTTATTATCACTGTACACATCCAAGAGACAGGTGTCTGCAGTCATGCAGCCGTTATACAGGCGCTACCATAAATTTTTATTTATTTGCACATTATATTTTCATTTAAAAATAAAAATTGCATTCATTTTAATATGCATTGTTTGATATTTATTGTGATGCTCACATTAATGTTAAAAATACATTTGATTAGTTTCACACTTGTATTTTTATGGGTCATTACTTTAACTGTGAGAAGAGACAACAGGGTGATGGTAACAGGTGGGCAGGCTTGAACAGGTGAGGGAAGATTGAAATAATTGTTGACTGATTGATTAATCAATAAAATAATTGACAGATTGACTACCAAAATAATCTTTAGTTGCAGCCCTAATATAGTTATTCATGTACAGTCACACATTGTTCTTACTCCTGCTTTTTAACCTGTTCTCATGAGTTACATGCTCCATCCATAATCTGTGATTTTTGTTTTATCCTTGATGTCTTTATGTTCAGCGGTGTCCAAACAGATACAGTAACACAGTCATGAAGATACTTGCCAAACAGGTCATTTCTTTATTTTATTTCTAAGGCCTTCTTAAATCCTGTTAACCAGAGGTGGGAAGTAACAAAGTACAAATACTGTGTTACTGTATTTATGTGGATTTTTCAGGTATCTGTACTTGAGTTTTTATTTTTACTTTCCCTCCCTACATTTTTACACAAGCATCTGTACTTTCTACATTTTCAAACAGACTCGTTTCTCTTGGTTTAACACGTCTGAGAGACACTTTTATTTCACTGTGCTGTCAAACATCAAACAATCTGAGCCTGACACATAAGACATTATTATAAAACAAAGGGAGTAACGTGTGGCAGCTCATTTTAAATACAGTCTTTCTAAATGCTCAACAAATATCAGCAAACACACAAAGTGTGTGCAGTTTGTCACACAGTGTGTCTGCTCGCTAACAGAAGAGCTGCTGTGTTTGACAGCAGAGGAAGCAGAGAGGTTAGATTTAAAGGGAAGGACTGCAACACAACCTGAGGTACGCTGACTTTGTGTTATTCAAAGTGTGGAAATACTGCAGTTCAGTGTGTAATAAACAGGTCAGCTTGTTGTACTGTGTGTGCAGTAAAGCTCTGTGTTGGTGCTCACAGTTACATCAGAGGTGTGTGTTAAGTTCCTTCCACAGTTTGAGTCCAACAGAGCAGATTCAGGAATGTGCATTAGGATTAAAGTTTAGTTTGAATAATGTTTCTATTCTCATGGATTATTTCATATCATTACAATAACGAGCTTCAGTCAGCTTTACACAACAACAACAGGTAGAAACGTCCTCCAAACAACTACTTTTACTTTCTTACTCAGAGCCTGTACTTTTTACTTTTACTTAAGTAAAGAAGTTGAACCAGTACTTCAACTTTTACGAGTAGTTTTAACACAAGTACTTGTTAAAGTACTTGAGCTACAGACAGGTACAGTCCACAGACACTCGGACAGCAGAGGAAGAGACTTGTGTCAGCACTCACCCTGCCTCAGCCTCTCTCTTCTGCTCTCTTCCTTCCTGTTTTCATGTAACTGAGTCAGGTGCTCGAGTTTGCTCCTCCCACATCCATTTACAGGAAATCACCAGACCCCCCCCCCCCCCCGAGTTTCACTCTTCATGTTAGTTCATCTTTCTGTTGAAATGCAGTGAATAAATCTCTGTATCAATAACGTTTTCTTTCACAGCCTCAGGAAACAAGGAGCCAGCAGAGCAGGATCTCCTACAGTTCTTCCTGTTCCTGGTTCCGTCAGAGACTCATGGGAGATGTAGTTTGTGAATGCTAACCAACTCTTTGGAGTTTGATCTTTGCTAAAATGAGCAGGGCCTGTTCCAGGAAGCGGCTTTGGTATTTGTTCCCCCGAGATGAGAAACTTGAGGAAGCTAACTGGAAGCTTTCTGGGGTAACTGATTCTGTGCAGCTCACCTGCTGGCTCCTCCCTCCTGCTGCACCTGGACTCGGCTCCAGCGCCTCATTTCCCTGCTGTCACTCCAACATTTAGTGTGGCCGACGTCACTGCAGGGACCACCGTTTCAAACTCATCTGTACGCAGACACACGACCCACCGCTCAGTGATTGATCGGGGTCACGTCGTGATGGGCGGCTTTCACAGAACATCGATGATCGTTTTTTGGTTTAAGGCTCCAAACTGACTCCAGGCTGTCGAATGTGCTTCAGCAGCATCTCATGCTCAAACATTTACAACAACATAATATTTACAGGAAGTCACAAATTTTGATCAGATCAATGTTTGATCGGTGTGGAAACTTTTCAGGCTCATGTTCAGATCTTTAGTCACGTTTATTTATATGCAGCATTTTAACAAAAGCTGACCCAAAGTACTTTACAGGCACTTGATTGGAAATCCACGTCTCCGAGAACCCAATGACGAAGCAAAAGGCGACAAAGATAATAACTAAGTTCTTCAAAAACTTAATCTTTAAATGTACATTACTGTTTCCAAGTCTTTTATTGAGAAAACTGGCTTTCATTTAGCGAGGGTTCATAGTTTAATAAAAGCTGCCTACAGGGACGACATGGGGCCATACTGGGAGCATCAAGGCATCACCAGAACGTGCCTGCAGCCACCCGACATACTTCTGTGAAGCTTGCACTGAATCCAGATGTTTTTAATCTCGTTTCTGATGAGAAATTATTTTGTAACCATGTAAGGCACAGCTGGTGCTCAGAAATCTGCAGTCGCTCAAGAAGAGCAAATAAAATCCAGATGGGTTTGGAGGAGTCTGTATGCAGTGTGTAGAAGGACAGAGCAGCACAGGTCAAAGGGCAAATTTTATTCATAGCACATTTAAAGCAGTTGACTATAGTGTTGTACATTATAACACATTTATTCTCTGTTTTAGACAATCTCTTATTTTATTGTCTTTTAATATTGTTGTCAATTTTTTTATGGATTTTAGTGTAGTTTTCTTTCTATATGTTTTTAAGAAAAATTTAAAGCACCTCAGATATGAAGGCAAAGAAGTGGGAAAAGTGTGTTTCTTAAAAATATATGCAATCAAAAAAGAACTGCGCCCACAATGGACCCTTCAGGCATGCTGCAAGATAGAGGTGCTGCTGTAGAAGATCGATCTCAGAGCAGAACAGACATCAGTCTGAAGTGTGGGCTCTCCACAAGATCGGTCAGCTGCTTCACACCGGAGTCCTGCAGCTTGTTGTTGTACTGCAGCTCCAGCTCTTCCAGGTGGGAGGGGTTGGACTTCAGAGCTGAAGCCAGAGAAGCACAGCTCATGTGTGACAAGCTGCAGGACTTTAAACTTTAAAGAAGAAAACATGTACGTTTATTAGACAAAACTGCAGCTTTTTCCATCGTTTCCAAATATTTATGTTCACTCACAGCAAAAGACAAACATACTTATATTTGAATATCTCAGTCTGTAAGGCTCTGTAAGAACTACAATCTTATAATTGCTGCTCTCTGAGACGTGTACAGGATCTAAAGCAGACTTTACCATGAGATCCTCAGTGTGGATCAGTATAATATCAGCCTTATGTCTGCAGTTTAGTGTTTCACATCAGATTCATCTCAGCACGACTAAAACATGGAGACTGACCTCAGAGCTTCAAGAACACATCGTGGACTCTCCAGAAAACCACACAGCTGCTTCACTCCTGCATCTTCTATAGTATTGTGACTCAAATCCAGATGTTTCAGGTGGGAGGGGTTGGACTTCAGAGCTGAGGCCAGATAATCACAGCTGGTCTTTGACAAACTGCAGAGACTGATCCTGAAAATATTTGGAGTAAATGAAGATCTCAAGTTTCAGTCAGCAGAGGTCCAAAATAATTTATCGATGACTCAAAATATGGTTAAATTATTTTTGCACAACAGCTGCAGACACACACACACACACACAGCTTCCATGGCTTACCAACAAATGCATCTGACTTTAAATTAGAGCTCAGTGTAAATGATAAATAGGAGATATGGGCACATCTGTCACGCTTAAATATTTCAGGTCCTCAAACTGACAAAGATAACCTCAGTAAGTCCAAAGATTCACTTTGAATGAGGATTTCATTTTTTAAGGGAAATTAGCTAAAATCTGCAGTAATGTCTGAACATTAATTTATAAAACTATTAAAGATAAAAGCCTGAAATTTCCACTGCTCCTTCCTAACATCAAAATGAATCAGGACATGTAATTAGGGACAAGTAAAGTCTGTACTGGTTAAAATATGGAAGAAAAAAAAATACCCCCCCCCAAAAAAAAAGCTGTTCTGTAAAGCCCCATATTTTATCCCAGACTCAGAAGAACATCAGATTGGAAAAGAGAGACATTGTCTGAATTATTGCATTTCCAGCATCCTCCCCTGCCACCTGATCCAACTCACCACCAGGTGGTGCTGGTGGCTATACATATAGGGAAGGTGTGGTGGAACACCTGGCAGAGGCCCCAGTTACAATGGAAGTATCATTTGGAAATCCAGAATTTTGTTCTATTTAGATTAGACTATCAGCTGTTACCTTTGTTTTTGTGGTAGAACTTGTGACAGGTGCTCAATCCAGTATCAAATTAGAAAAATTCCTGTGACCAAGAATTTCATGTTTTGACCAGTTTTTGCAGTATGATTTTTTTTTAATCAGTGTCTCAAATATTGGACAAATTGGATTTTTGACTTTTTCAGACTTTTTTTTTTTTTAGATCAGATTTATGTTAATGCTAAGAAAATCCAGTGGAAATTGAATGCTTTTATCTTTAATAGTACTGGTATTCATGTTCAAACATTACACCAGTGTGCAAAGAAAAAAGAAAGAAAAAAGAAAGAAAAAAGAAAGAAAAAAGCATGGCATTTTGCTGACACTGTACATATATTTGTAAATTGTTTTAATTGTCCTGTTACTGCTTTGTGCCATGATATGACGTTCTATTGGTACACTTTGGGTCTGTTTTTCACTCAGTTATTCTGAAATTATTTAAATAGAAACATGGATATGAATGCAGCAATATAGGGGTGGCAGTGGCGCAGTAGGTGCTCACCTCCCAACTGGAGGGTTGTGGGTTCGAGTCCCTGTCTGAGTGTGTGCTGTCATTGTGTCCCTGGGCAAGACACCTAACCCACATTGCCTAAGTGTGAATGTGGTTGTGTGGTTGGTGGTGCTCGGAGGGGCCGTAGGCGTGAATTGGCAGCCAGGCTTCATTAGCAGCTTACCACCACCAGGTATGACTGAGGTGTGAATGAATGGTGCACAGGATTGTAAAGCACTTTGAGTACCGTGAAAAGCTCTATATAAGTCTAAGGCATTATTATTATAATGTAATCATGGTGTTTTGGCTGTATTATGAACATGAGTGAAGAAAATCTGAAGTCAATTAAAAAATGGTGATGAATGACATGATGAATGACAGCCACGTATCCTCGTCTGAAACCAAGTACTCAGATCTGCCCATTTACTGCCTTAATAGATATTCAGGCCAGGCTCTGCTACAGTCAGGCCCAAATCACATGACTCTCAGACAGATGTAGTGTCTGACCTCAGAGTCTCCAGGTAACAGTGTGGACCCTCCAGAAAACCACACAGGCTTCCCACTCCCGAATCCGCTAGGTTCAAGTTATAGCTCAGGTCCAGCTGTCTGAGACGGAAAGGGTTGGACTTCAGAGCTGAGACCAGAGAAGCACAGCTGACTGGTGATAAACTGCAGGAATCCAAACTGAAAAAAAGAATAAACACATACATGAAGCAATTTCTGATCCAGTAACATGCTGCCAAGCTAAAAGACTTTCTATAAACCCGTTTTGTTACCAGGACATACCTAAAGGATCAGACTATATATAAAATCAAACCAAAGGAGAACTCTGATGATGACCTTGGGTTTTGAAACACAGTTAGCAAATAGATACACATCCATTAATTATGTCCCACTCATATGAGTTTGAATCACAGTGGCAGCAGGCTATTTTCTTTGCTTTTGTTCAGATTCAGAAGATTCAGAAGAATTTATTGTCATTATATATCAGACACACAACGAAATTACGGTCCAGAACACCCATCCAAGAAAAAGACAAATCAAACCAAGTGTAAGGGCGTAACTTTGGGTCCAACACTGGGGGGTTAAGCTCTCTGCGTATTTATTAAATCATTTACTTTTCTAAAAGGATTCAGGAGATTATAGAGATTATAAATATAAGAAAAACTATTTTACAGCAGTCTGTCCTCCACTGATCACGTGAGAGTTTAATGCAATCTTTACTATGAAACGTGTTCTGTAGAGAAAAGGTTTTACCTTGATGTGTTTAAAATATCTCAACCTGGACCTTTCTGGGACTGTTATTAACTATTAATAACTTAACTATGTGTGTATTCACTTGAGTAAAACTATATGCTTGTTTAATGAGTTTAGTTTATTACATATTACAGGTATCGTACTGTGTGTGCAAATAACCACTTTTATCTTTGTCTTTGGGCTCATTGTCAGAGTAGGAGGAGCGGGTCTAACGGAGCTAGCTAAAAGACCTGAACCCGCATTCAGTGTGTCTGATACACAGCGCCATGGTTATTAAATCATCAGCTAACAATACATACACATTTACCTCATTTTGATTTTTCCGCTTTTGACAACGAGAACCAGGGGAGATGGAGGATTTAAATCAGTTGCCTTATACAGTCCTTCAGAGGTCACAAGTTTGGATCCTTTCCATCACCTCTACCTCTTTTATACTCACCCCTGTCAGTTTGGCTGAAAACTGGTCCAGTGCATGCTAAAGGTCACACTAAGGCTGGGTGATATAGACCAGAAGTAATATCTCAATATAATGCTTTTTTTCCTCTGTAACAAAAGACTCACAGCTGTGCTATTAAAATGTATACAACAAAGATACAGAGCATAAATAGCAAGAGGCTGACTTATTCTTTAAAAACTCAGTCTGCAGTGAAGTCGACTTCACCAAAGTGCTCCCTCCTGTGTGCGCTCCTGTACATCTAATACTCTGTGCAAATAACAAAACATGTAAATATCCTGTAGACCATCCTTCAGTCAGCAGGACTTTAGCTAGCGGTTGATCGCTTGGTGCTGTGCCTTGGTGTGGTGCCAACACACTGTGCAAACAACTTCAGCAGTTAGCTAGTGATGTGGCCATTACCATCTGTGCACATAGTGGAAAAGATTAGTGCTTGGACATTTAATAATAATTGAGGTTCGATAGCTCCTTTTGTGTTTCTTCTCCATGCTGTCGCTCCCTGCATGATTGATGGGTGAAGCAGTGGGGGAGGGGCAGTGTGACGTTGTACAGAGACTAACTGCGAAAAGAGAAAGGTGAACGGGTGGATGTACAAGTATGATTATAACATGACAGACTATATGAATATAAACAATATTGTCTTATATCTCATATGAAAATATATTGATATTTCTTAAAAACACGATATATTGCCCAGTCCTAGGTCACACTCTAATGACAAAATCACATTAACTTAAAAAAAAGCCAGGAAGATGTTAAACCCCCATGATCTCTTAACTCCTGGGAAGGGTGATGATCTGGTCCACTCTTCCATGGAATCTGCATTGCAGCCCCTTAATTCAAGGTTTAACAATTGGCCCAAGCCTCAATTCCAGCTCCCTGGGATAAACTGACGCTCAGCAGTGTGATACCCAATAACTGGCAACTCACCCTCCACTCCTGGGCTAACCAGGACCAGAAAGTCTTCCTTAGTTCAACAGCATCTGGTGCTCACTACTGGCACACAGCATTAGGTCCTTATTGCTGTCACCATGACAAACACGGATGGCCTTATGATCACAACTCTTGCCACTTGGCTATGCATTGGAGGTTTTTGAACATGGCCCATTTGAACTCTACATCACCCTCAGGAGGGAAAAGAAATCCTTGTGGAGATGAAGGTAAAAACCTGACACACAGAAGCCTCTTCCAGATGTTCCAGTTCACCCTCACTGTCTGTCTGGATTTTCTTGGTCTGTCAAATTCAGCTCAGTAGTAGGTGGTGATTAGTTGACAGCTCTGCACCTCTTTTTAATGACGTGTCCAAGACACATGGCCTCAGATCCAATGATAAGGCAACCCTGTTGTTCACTGACCTCTGGCCTGAGCTACTCTGGTACCAAGAATGCTTGAACATGGTGTTTATTATGGTGAGGTTAGCTAATATTTTCTTAAATTGCTCTGAGTCTCCACTATCAATAATATTGTGATTCATCAGCTAAAACAAAGTTACAGTTAGATTATGAGCTCAGGAATTCTATCAGTGAGGTCCTGGGTGAGGGGCCAGATAAAGAGCGGTTCAGAAGACCCCCATGGAAATGCCAGCAAGGGAACAGTTTACCATGCCCAGGATTGGGTTACTCGGGCCCTATCCTGAAGCCAGCCCTGGGGAGGGAGCTTGAGGAAGAGCGTCTGGTGGCCAGGCATTAGCCTGTGGTGCCGGCCGGGCACAGCCCGAAGAGACAACATGAACCCTCCCTCCTGTAGGCCCACCACCTGCGTCACAGGGGTTGGGTGCAGTGTGTGTCGGGCAGTGGCCAAGGGCAGTGGCCCTGGCGGCCCGATCTCCAGCTATCGAGACCGGCTATTGGAACATGGAATGTCACCTCTCTGATGGGGAAGGAGCCTCACCTAGCTCTTCAGGTTGAGAGATACCGGCTAGATATAGTCAGGCTCACCTCAATGGATGGCTGGGGCTCTGGAACCAATCTTCCTAAGAGAGCCTCTCTCTTAGAGAGAAGGTGAAGAGTGTGGCCATTCAGGAGGGGCTCAGAGTAGAGCCGCTGCTCCTCCACATTGAGAGGAGCCACTTGAGGTGGTTCAGGCATATGACCAGGATGCCTCCTGGGTGCCTCTTGGGTGAGGTGTTCCGGGCATGGATGGAACTGTAACCCAGCTGTATTTTTTGTTCTGTTTTGTTTGCGCCTCTGTATTGTTTTGATTTCATGGGTAGTGTCACTTTAAGAACTAGGCACGACATCACTTTGCGGCAGCAGTACGACTGCAGTTACTCGGGGAACTCCCGGGCTTTAGGGGAACTCCCGGGCTTTAGGGGAACTCCCGGGCTTTAGGGGAACTCCCGGGCTTTAGAGCGTTAGAGCAGCTGCAGAGCTGAGACATGCCAGTCGCCGTCTACTTTCTGCATATCGTCTGACTGCTTTATGCCTGCTAATGTGATGTTTTCCTGCTAGACAAGCATTATTGTGCATTATTTTGGACAACACTGCGAGAGCGACCTCGCTGAAGTTTACCTGTGCCCTTCTTGAGGAGGACAAAGAGGCTGCTGATCTTCTGGCATCTCCAGACAACAGCCACCATCATCTTTCTAGGCTGCCATTCCCAGTCAGGACAACCCCGCTCAACTTACGGATTCCGTATGCACCAATCACATCCATAAATATAGAGCTCTATATAAACATCTGTTTGTTTGCTGGCCAGCACTTAATTTTTTTTTACTAAGGACCCCAAAAGGAATATTTGGTGAATTTAATTCTTTTTTTTTATACAGAGAGAAGGACTTGGTATAAACGAGGAGATGAATATAATTTGTCCCACATAGTTCTGAACAGTGTTCAGGTGAAATAAGCTTGTTGACTGTACTGTTTTGGTTTTTTTGTGTTGGCAAACCTTATGCCCAAGTTGAGATGAGATTGGATGTGTTTCAGTCCAGTGAATTATAATAAACATAACTGGTTGATAGTAAACTGCTATTGGAACCCGAGTAGATTCTATTCATTGGCTACAGAACCAGTTCCATCTACTTTGTATTGACCACGTGTCATATCTAGGTAGAAAAAGTTAAGTACTTAATACTATTTAGAAAGAATACTTGTTTTCAAAAAATGCCCTATTGACATCCAAACTGTTGACTATTATATACAAATGCAACACACAAGTCAAACTGACCTCAGAGTCTCAAGCTTACAGTGAGGGCTCTCCAGATAAGCACACAGGTACTTTATATCTGACCTCTGTTGGTCATTTCCATTCAGGTGCAGCTCTGTCAGCTGGGAAGGGTTAGACTTCAAAGCTGAGGCCAAAGAAGCACAGCTGGTCTCTGACAGGTTACAGCCAGTAAGTCTGAAAAAAAAAATTACATTACAAACCAAACAAATTATAATCCAATCACACATGTCAAAATTATTCTTAAAGAGTGGTTTAACAACAAGCTTTGTTGTTTACATAACTTAAACATGTTAGTAACAAAGTTCTACTGCTTATATCTATTTATGGAGCCATACGACACAAATGTATTTGTAATTTCTGCTTCTAAACTGACAAAATTAAGAATATTTGATTTAGATCTAAAAAAAAAAAAAATAGAGCTGCAACGATTCCTTGAGTAACTCAAATAATTCGATTATAAAAATGCAAATTTGTTGCTTCAGTGCTTCGTTTAAACTCTGCAGCACTCAGGTGTCTCCATGTAAGTGGAGCGTTTCACCCATATTATTATGGTGGTGGGCAAACCAGCTAAGAGCTGCATTTCCACACTCCAGTCCAGTAGGTGGCAGTAATGCAGCATTACCAGCACCTACTGGACTGCAGTGTGGATTAGGAGGACTAAAAAAAAATCCCTCAGATTCTAAAAAGTTCTCCGTCGCTGCGATGGATTCCCTTTAACACTGAGCGAATCATTGCTGACATGTTTTCCCACGCCTCCACCGCTCTATATTTGTGTTGTGCTCACTGTGCTGAGAATTTCAGCTGTTTTTTTCCCTCTACTTCAGCTCCCAGAACGGATCGCTATAGCCACACACCTACTGCTAGCAAGCGCAGCTATTAGCACAAGCCACCCATTCAAAATATTCTTTATACTAATCCCCGAATAGTAACTAAATATAGACCTAAAGTAGAAATGTATTTAGGAAAACGCTTGTGTATACAAAGCATTACAACATTACGCTTTTGCAGCCCCCAGTTTTTCAACAAAAACACTGATAACACAACAACAGCAGTCAGCTGTTTTAACATGCAGTCGGTCTGCACAAAGGGGCGGAGCTGTTATAGAGACGGTGAGCTCTCGTGGAGCGAAAGTAAACTTTTTTCATCCAAAAGAATCTTTTTTTCCCTCCCTGTAACCACCATTAAACCTTTACATTAAACCACCTGAAGTAAAGAGAACTCTGTAGCTGCTCCATCCACCCTGTTTGTTTCACACAGGGAAAAACTGCAGTGCGGAAGTTAAAATATGCAGATGAACTTATCCGATTACTTGAGTAATTGATGGAATAATCAATCGAAAACTTGATTACTAAAATAATTGATAGGTGCAGCCCTAAAAAAAAGACAAAAATACATAGTGTTAGGTAATTACTCTGGATGGCTTAAACTTTGCCTTTAATACAGCCAAATAATAATTTTTTAGCCAGGACAATTACATGCTTCAAGCTACACTCTTTAACCTTTTATAATCAGCTTGAGGTCTTCAGGTAGAGGTCTGCAAAAAATTCCTGTGTTGAATCTATGAAAAAAAAAGGGAAAAGTATGTCCCTTTGGCTTTCTCTCTGCCCATCTCCACGGAAGTTCAAAGTCTCTGCAACCTGTTAATTACTTACTGAATTTTGTGCTCTGGTCTTAAAATTTAATAACTGAAGAAATTTTCAAAGATTATAAAGGGATAGGGAATAACTGGCCAAATCAGTAAACTGACCTGAGAATCTTCAGTCGACAGTTTGAACTCTCCAGTCCTGGAGACAGCATTGCGCCTGAGTCATGCAGGTTGTTGTAACTCATGTCCAGCTCTGTCAGATGGGAGGGGTTGGACTTCAGAGCTGAGGCCACAACTTCACAGTGAGTTGCTGAGAGTCCACAGTTAGTGAGTCTGTGATTACAAAGTAGATTGCATCGGTTCAGTAATACAAATTCAAACCTCACTCTGGCATTTATATGGCAGAGTGAGGTCATAATGTGACCTGCACATCTGAGCTTCAGCTCCTCTCATCTTACTGTGTTTGACACAATGATTGTCTGCAGCCTCTCAGACCTTCACACTTTAATGAGAAGCTTTGTTTGGCTTTAATCTGCAGATGAAGGAGGGAGAAAAGTGTTATTTTAGGTGTTTATGGTCTGTGAGATCTGACTACCCCTTTACATTAAGTGCAACTTTAGACATGCGTGAAATTTGTCAGCATTCTTTACATCTTGAGGTGGTTATTTTTTGCATTCCTCAGTGGTACTCAAGATAAACTAAACCAGACAGTCTCTTTCTTCTAGTAACCAGTAATGTGGGGTGAACCTCTCACACAGCCACATCGTCTTCTGCCACCATTTTTCAAATAAGATGGAAGAGAGAAATTATACTGGTGTGCCTCTGTTTCTCTAAGGAGAAGCACACCAGGATGCTCATGTTAAGCTCTTCAGACTGCACTGCTAGCACCAAAAGGACTTACTGATTTGTAGGGTTATTTTTGCTTACTTGTCTTGGAGAACTTCACCATCATAAAGGTTCATAGTACAATTTCATTTTAATTTCTTCTATTTTGTTGGTTTGTTTTTGGCAAAAGCAGGTACAATACAAATGATCTGTACTCTACACCAAATCCTAAGGTTCTTCCACCTGCTAAATCCCACTAATGCCAATGATGTGTCAAATTCAAAGTTTTAATATCAGTTGATACTGATATAGATCATAGAAATCAAATGACGACAGTTAAAATCACCTAAGTCAAAGTTGCACAAATCAGATTTTCACTCAAGTCAGGTGACTTCTGCAGGTCCCGATTTTCCCTAACGTTAATTCCAATAAAATCAGCACCTAAATTGGATCACACAAGTCTGTTTTTTTGCCTACCACAGTAAAAAATCTGGTCCCATTGTGATGCATTTCCAATTAAATGTGATTGCATAAGTTGAATGAGTTTAGGACTAAAGCCCACCTCAGCTTCCACCACGCCCAATTCCAATATTGCATTGGTACAACACACAAACAACGTGGAGTGTCTGTAGAGTGATGTGATGTCTGGATTGGCTGCACTCGGTGAATCAGTTCATTTTACCAGAGACAATCGTGCCAAGCACAGGGGTAGAGTGCAAGCTACAAAATCAAACTTACAAGCCAAAATATGATCATAAAATTTGCAGACGCAAATCCAGACGTGAAGCAGAAAGCCATTTTTTCAAAATTTGATATTAGACCCCAAACGGCTTGATATTGGATTTTATCTGATTTACACAGAAGACAGATTTTTTTTTATAAGTCAGATAAAATTCCATGTGCCATCAAAACTGTATTTCTGTCAGGCTTAAAAGTTTCTTTACATTCTCTGCCAGAAGTTGAATATGATAAATGTACTAGGGCTCCAACGGTTCCTCGAGTAACTCGAATAATTTGATTTAAAAAAAATCCTTGACACAAATTTGATACTTCGATGCTTCAGCACCGAAGTATCAAATTCAGCATTCAGGTGTCCATATAAGTGGAGTGGTTCATTCAAAGTAGCAGTATTAAAGCTTTTTCCTTCTTCTTCTTGTGGGTTTAATAGCAGCTTAGAGCTGCATTACCACCACCTACTGGCCTGAGTGTGGATTAGGAGTTAGAAAAAAACTCATTCTAAAAACATTCCTCGTCACTGCGAAGGATGACCTTTAGCATGAGTGCATCATCGCTGACACTTTTTTCCACACGCTCTGTGCCGTGTGTCCTGCTCGATGTGCTGAGAATTTCAGCTGTTATTTTGTTTTGTATACTTCAGCTTAGGGTTGCAACTGCATGACATTTTCACCGTATGATAATCGTCTCAGAAAATATCACGGTTTCACGGTTATCGCGGTATCACCGTATATATTACTATAAGTTACTCTGAGCCTTAAAGAAATAAAAGGTTTTTGTTTAACAAATTATTTTATTGTACTTGGAACCCTTTTTTAAAGACAGTTTTGTTTAAAAAGTCACCTTCCGAAGTAGTCCCACACTGCTAATTTTAGTTTAGCCTTTTTTTAGGAGGATGGAGACTGGTTAAATCTGTCGCCATTTTCACCGCTGTGTGCCTGAGAGCGGCGCCACCGACCAAGGGGCAGCCGAGACGGGGCGGAGCTGTGCAAGCGTGTGTGAGATTCTCTGCTGGCTTACCTTTTTCCCTTATTACCAGTAATAAGCAAACACCCACGGTATGACAACTGTGCATTTTAATACCATGGTATACCGTGAAACCGGTTACTGCTGCAACCCTGCTTCAGCTGCAGCTACCAGAATCCATCGCTATAACCACAGTTTGCTAGTGGGCTCCGCCATTAGCACTACTGTCGTTCAGAACCGAGGGGCTCCGTTAAAATATTTTCTAACTTGATTACAAAATAGATTGTTCAATAACTGTTCAATAATACAACTTGATGTCACTTCAACTCATTTCACAACACATGAATGGTTCAGCATGGTGCTGTCCTCACTATCACTGACCTTTCAATTTGTCTGTCAAAATATGGATTATTATATATTGTTCATGTTTATATTTCTAGCAAGGAAATAAGTTAATTACTCAGCCCTAGCTGAAATATACCATTGTCATCAGGTAAATGTTAGCAGGTATAAGAAAAAGAAACGTGGTTTTTGCTGTAGAATTTTAAGTTCCATCCAACTGATGGTGCTCAATGCTATTTCAGTTAAACTACTTCACTTCAGTTATATTTTTTTTTATTAAATAGGAGATTAATTATATACAGTGGTGTGAAAAAGTGTTTGCCCCCTTCCTCATTTCCTGTTTTTTTGCATGTTTGTCACACTTAAGTGTTTCGGAACATCAAACCAATTTAAACAATAGTCAAGGACAACACAAGTAAACACAAAATGCAATTTGTAAATGAAGGTGTTTATTATTAAAGGTGAAAAAAAATCCAAACCATCATGGCCCTGTGTGAAAAAGTGATTGCCCCCTAAACCTAATAACTGGTTGGGCCACCCTTAGCAGCAACAACTGCAACCAAGCATTTGCGATAACTTGCAATGAGGCTTTTACAGCGTTCTGGAGGAATTTTGGCCCACTCATCTTTGCAGAATTGTCCTAATTCAGTTACATTAGAGGGTTTTCGAGCATGAACGGCCTTTTTAAGGTCATACCACAACATCTCAATAGGATTCAGGTCAGGACTTTGGCTAGGCCACTCCAAAGTCTTCATTTTGTTTTTCTTCAGCCATTCAGTGGTGGACTTGCTGGTGTGTTTAGGATCATTGTCCTGCTGCAGAACCCAAGTTCGTTTCAGCTCGAGTACACGAACAGATGGTCGGACATTCTCCTTCAGGATCTCTTGGTAGACAGCAGAATTCATAGTTCCATTTATCACAGCAAGTCTTCCAGGTCCTGACGCAGCAAAACAGCCCCAGACCATCACACTACCACCACCATATTTTACTGTTGGTATAATGTTCTTTTTCTGAAATGCAGTGTTCCTTTTACGCCAGATGTAATGGGACACACACCTTCCAAAGAGTTCCACTTTTGTCTCATCATTTTGGGCGGGCGGCCACTCCTGGAAGGTTCACCACTGTTCCGTGTCTTCGCCATTTGTGGATAATGGCTCTCACTGTGGTTCGCTGGATTCCCAAAGCTTTGGAAATGGCTTTATAACCCTTTCCAGACTGATATATCTCAATTACTTTCTTTCTCAATTGTTCCTGAATTTCTTTGGATCTCGGCATGATGTGTAGCTTTTAAGGATCTTCTGGTGGACCTTACTGTGTCAGGCAGCTCCTATTTAAGTGATGTCTTGATTGAGAACAGGTGTGGCAATAATCAGGCCTGGGTGTGGCTAGAGAAATTGAACTCAGGTGTGAAAAACCACAGTTATAGTGTTAATGTTTTAACAAGGGGGGCAATCACTTTTTCACACAGGGCCATGATGGTTTGGATTTTTTTTCACCTTTAATAATAAACACCTTCATTTAAAAATTGCATTTTGTGTTTACTTGTGTTGTCCTTGACTATTGTTTAAATTGGTTTGATGTTCCGAAACACTTAAGTGTGACAAACATGCAAAAAAACAGGAAATGAGGAAGGGGGCAAACACTTTTTCACACCACTGTACTGTTCTACATTTGAAGAAGTACTAAATATACACTAGCTCCCTGAATGAAAGCAGCACCACCACACTGACATGTTGGTTCTCCAAGCCCTCTGCCCAGTCCAGACTGAACTTCTGCACTGAGAACGTTTTTCCAACACCAGCGACGCCGTTGGTCAGAACCACTCTGATGGGTCCCTGTTGGTCAGGGAAGGCTTTAAAGATGTCGTGGCACCTGATTGGACTGTCATGGAGGGCGTCCATCTTGGAAGCTGTCTCCAGCTGCCTCACCTCATGTTGGGTATGAACCTCTTCACTCTGTCCCTCTGTGATGTAGAGCTCAGTGTAGATCGTGTTCAGGAGGGTTCCACTTCCTGTTTCATCACTTTTTTCAGTCACACGTTCACATCTCCTCCTCAGACTGATCTTATGTTCCTCTAAAACCTCCTGCAGACCAGCATCTGCTGAAAGACAGAAAAACACTGAGACTAAAGAGAAAGAAACTCTGAAATGTGTCAACAACACAACAAGAAGTCCAGTTTTCAGAAATGAGTCCATCAGCAGACAGATGTTCAGTCTTACCTTGTCCACAGCTGCTCTGACTGGCTGTCTGCAGTCCAGCTCTGGTTCTGGGTCTTTTTCCACACTGGGGACAGGAGGGGTCTCCTGATGAAGCAGACTGGTCCCAGTATGAGGAGATGCACTGTCTGCAGAACCAGTGTCCACAGCTGGTAGAGACCGGATCCTTCAGTACGTCCTGACACGAAGCACAGCAGGACGGCTGCTCCTCCACACAGACACCGCTCCTCTTCCTCTCTCTGTGAACACATTTCTTCATCACTAAAATCATCAGAACTGGATAGACAATGTAATACCATGCAGGCCAGACAATATCCCAGTTAACTTTAGTTAATGCATCATCTACATCAGCAACCACCCATACTCCCTTGGTGTTCATGTTTTAGAGACTTCTTTCTCCAATTTTCTTTTTAACCTGTATTTCAAAAATGGACAGTCAGACAGATATTTTTGACACACAGTGGAAATAGATGTATTTTTATTGCTTAATGTCATTGTCAGAGATATCAATTCACTGATCCACACCACCAGGATCTACAGCAATGATATTGGAATGTCATTCGTACTGGAGAACTGTATTTGGATGGTAACTAAGAGAGGAAAAGTAGTCAGAACTGAGGGGATTGAACTACCAGAAGGCAACATTGCAGACATTGAGGACAGCTACAAGTATCTTAGAATCCCACAAGCAAATGGGAACCATGAAGAGACCGCTAGGAAAGCTGCAACCTCCAAGTACCTGCAGAGAGTAAGGCAAGTCCTGAAGAGTCAGCTTAATAGGAAGAACAAGATCCGGGCTATCAACACCTACGCCCTGCCAGTTGTCAGATACCCTGCTGGGATAATAAGCTGGCCAAAGGAGGAGATAGAAGCCACTGATGTCAAGACAAGAAAGCTCCTTACCATGCATGGAGGGTTTCACCCCAAATCCAGCACCCTGAGACTGTACGCTAAGCTGAAAGAAGGTGGCCGAGGACTAGTGAGTGTCAGAACCACTATCCTAGATGATACAACGAAGATCCATGAATACATCAGGAAGTTGGCCACAAAGGATCATGTGCTTAGTAAGTACCTCAGGCAGCAGAAACCCGAGAAAGAAGAGGAGGAACAGAAACCATCATGGAAGGACAGGCCTCTGCACGGCATGTACCACCGGCAGATAGAAGAAGAGGCTGACATGGAGAAATCCTACCAATGGCTGGACAAGGCTGAACTGACAGACAGCACAGAGGCACTAATCATGGCAGCACAGGAACAAGCTCTGAGCACAAGATCAATAGAGGCTGGGGTCTACCACACCAGGCAAGACCCCAGGTGCAGGCTGGGCAGAGATGCCCCTGAGACAGTCCAGCACATAACAGCAGGGTGCAAGATGCTAGCAGGCAGGGCATACATGGAACGTCATAACCAAGTGGCCGGTATAGTATACAGGAACATCTGTGCCGAGTATGACCTGGAAGTCCCGAGGTCAAAATGGGACACGCCCCCAAGTGTGGTTGAGAACAACAGAGTTAAGATCCTGTGGGACTTCCAGATACAGACAAACTTGTGATGGCTAACCAACCGGACATCGTAGTGGTGGACAAACAAAGGAAGAAGGTCGTAGTGATATAGATGCTGCAATACCAAGTGACGGAAACATCAGGAAGAAGGAACACGAGAAGCTTGACAAATACCACGGGCTCAGAGAGGAGCTAGAGAGGATGTGGAAGGTGAAGGTAACAGTGGTCTCCATGGTAATCAGAACACTCGGGGCAGTGACCCCCAAACTGGGAGAGTGGCTCCAGCAGATCCCTGGAACAATATCTGAGATCTCTGTCCAGGAGAGCACAATACTGGGAACAGCTAAGATACTGCAGAGGACCCTCAAGCTCCCAGGCCTCTGGTACAGGACCCGAGCTTGGAGGGCAAAGACTACCCACAGAGTGTGGAATTTTTCTTTTTTTAATATGTTCACACATATTTGTACTTTTAATCCTCTTCCTCTCACACACACTCACGCTTCTGCTGCTTTCAGCCTATATTCTGTGTCTGACCTCCTGGTCAGATGCTGCCAGTGCTGCAGTTTGATCAACCCTGTGTTGATTTAGTGAGCTGATAACCAGCTTTGTGTGGCCTCTGCTGCTTTGCCTCACTGCCAGGGTTACAGTGAGTGAGCCAGATAATGGAGAGATATCCTGAGGACCCTCGACCTGCTTTGTGGTTATTCAAGAGTCAAACTGCTTCTTACTTTTTGTCTGAGGGTCCAGGTTCACCGCTGACATATGGAGGTTCTTCTTTAGAATGGTCACTCCTCGCAGACAGACAGCAGGACTTCAGAGACAGTAACCTCTGACCCCTGCAAACGCAAATATGCTTTCATTCACACCACATCAGACACCGAAATGATCACATTTTGTCAAATGACCTCCTGCAACAAAGTGAAATTAATGAAAAATTCAAAACAGAATGAAGTTGAATGAAAAACACTGACTGCTGATGTGTCAGCACTGAGCATTTTCCTGACTGATGTTACTCTAGCAGGCCTCTCTGTAGAGTAATTATCCAAGGCATGGCAAATGTATGGAAGTACATTCATGTCAAAATTCACGTGTGGGCATAAACATAATCCGAGCGGATGCAAGTATTCGTTCTTCACACTTAAATCCAACAACCTGCACACACTGGAGCAGCAGCCACATATCCACGCTGCTGCTGAATCCTGCTCCTCCAATCAACTGACTTTTGATGGTTTGGGTGGAGCCTAATTTGATTGGTCACTTTGATGGACAGTTTAGCTTACTGCGTTAAACCGAGTTACACAATAGCAGCCACACAAGAGCGGTTTTAAACCGTATTTATTTACAACTGGGAAAATAAAGTTTGCTGAATTAACTGTCAGCAGTTATTGTTTTGTGTGTGGTGGTGGAAATGCTGACAACTGACACTGAATAAATGAACTGGAGGATTCAGCGTTCTCAAGGCTCTGCACTCCTGACCCGTTCACCTGTTGTACAGCATCACATACCTGACCCTCCAAAGAAATTGTGCGTTGGGATCCAGCAATTATAACTTTGTCCAAAACTACACAAAAATACACAAAGGCAAATATCTTCCTTTTAACTCCACGTAATGCCTTCCTCCTACTTAGCAGAATTAGATTAATATAGAATATAAATTAATTATAGTCTGATATATTTTAAGGCAGCACATTTTTACTTTTACTTCAGTAAAAGGTTAATTTTCACAGAATGTACAGACACTGTAGTATTACTGAATAAGTGAAGGATAGGATACTGCTGCCACAGCTGTAAGAAGCACTGTTTATGCACCCTGATGTTAGTGTGTTCATCAACACTGTTAAGATGTAGTAAATATGAACTTGTTACACTAAAATAATTCAACTGTACTGGAAACACTGTATCAGTGAGAGCAGCCCACGGAGCGGCGGCGTTTCCGTGGCCTGTGCGCGTTAGCGATGTGTCGCTCGCACAAGAGCCGGCTCTAAGAGCCGATGCTTGGCAGTGAATCAGAAGAGCCGGCTCCCCAGTTTCTCATCAGCTCTGCTCACAAACCTGAGGACAGAGGCAGAACTGATGGGCACTCCATGCAGCCAATCACAGAGGGGGACATGGGATTAGACCATAAAGTTAAAGCAGAGGGGGAGATAATTGTTTCACCATGTATGGTCATAGTCCAGGCACAAACAGCATTTGGCTGCAATTTAAGGAAGCTGGAAATAGCAGCGCAGAGTGCGGTCATTGCAAATTGAAAATTACAGTGAGAGCAGGCTCCACCACAAACCTGCACCGACATAAGAACTGTCCATCACTTGGTGCAGTTGGAGGAGAGAGGCCAAGCTGGGTCTCCGTCTAATGACCCTGCTGAGTCTGGTCCTGAACAAACTACTGTTGTGGCAAACCCGCCCTCCCCAAAACTGCAACTATAACCCTCCAACTGGAACACAAAGGAAAAATAAGTCAGTGTGTCTGTTTGTCCTGTGTTCCATTAAAAGTTTATTTACAATGTTAAACAAAAGTTAGATTTTTTTTAACAGGACAAAATAAAGTAATTATAAACTTTATCATAAAAAGAGGGCATCTCAAATATGAGGCTACAAATGATAACAAGTAAAGAGCCGGGCCTGAAGAGCCGGGCCTGAGAGCCGGCTCTTCTCACCGAAGAGAGCCGAACTTCCCATCACTAGCGCACCTGGAACTGCAGCAGCGCGTGCACAGGTGAAGCTGACAGCCCACCCACGTGAAACATTACAACAAATAGCCTGAGCGGTTAGTGCTCCTTCCTTCTTTCCTTTTGATTTAGTTTGATGGTGGGCAAGGAAATTGATCCATTACGTCACCCAGTGGTATGGAGTGTGGAGCAGAAAGTCACTCAAGGGTTAAAAGTGTTAATTTTGGATAACAAAAAACTGTCTGATAACTTTTCATTTTCGGGATTTTTCCAAATATATCAGTTAAATCTAGTTTTACTCTAATTCCTTTGTGCTGCGTACCGGTCAGTGTTATGCTTTACTTTCAGGCGATCGCATGACGTCACCTGATCAGGGGACCGAGAACTTCACAGCCTCAGGCTGTGTTCCAGCACTTTCTCTCACCGGTTCAGCCAGCGTGAAGTTGTCGGATGTGAACAGGAAACGACATTCGGTAAGTCTTTGATTTCTCTTCGCTGAAACACGGTGACATCACAGCTTCTGTTTGTTTGTCCTTTATTGGTCCGGGCTGGGGGGCTGCTGAGATCCGCGCACGCAGGTTGTTGAATTTACGCACGAGCTCGCGATATGAAATGATTTGACGTTTTACGTAAACGTAGCTCCTGCGCGCGCGCACACACCTGTGCTAAGGGCTCGGAGAGGTGACAGGTTCTCTTACCGCGAGACTGAGGGTTCGGGTTCTTCGCTGAAGTATGGAGATTCTTCTTGAGAACATCTGTTCCACGGTGCTGGAGGCTCTGCTCCGTGCTCCTCGGGCTCCGTCCGGACTCCAGCCATTCTCAGAGGTGAACCCCACGCTCGGCGGTCACAAAGCTGTGAACTCTGACCCTTCTTCCCGCTGCAGTCCTCAGAGACTGACAGAACAGCAGCAATGTTGTGTTGACCTTCCTCCCGCTCGATCAGCTCCAAATGGAGTCTGAAAAAAGCGCCAATCCTGCTGTCACAGATCACCTGATCAGCTTTGCATGAGGCATTCAGAGGGATCTGGGAATGTTGCTGCTCCCCTCTGGTAAGAGTGTGGATAAAGAATAAATGCTGTTTCTGTAGACAGTAACACGAAGAGGGAACTCAGAGTCCAGCTAAACTTTTCCGTCTTTGCTTCATGTCTCACAGACTGAGAGAGTCGGAAGTGGCTTTTATTGATCTTCATTCAGCCAGCTGGGATTTCAGCGGACTCACACCAAATACGCTTGAAAATGATTTGCGCATCTACATCAGTATATGCGGTTCAACCCATGGTGCCTTTATTTGCACCTCGTAAATTTAGCTATCTATATAGCAGAGTTAAATAATATAATTTAGTGCCCTTTTTCTGATGGTTTGCATATTCTATACAAACTAAAGTGATCCACAACATCTGCAACACTATGCAGGTATATTTACATATTTCCAAGAATATTATAACCAGGTTGTTACAAGCATATGGATCCATGTTCATGCTCAAAGTTTAATTAATTATTTATTTTTTTTTAAATATCTTACATCTTGTCTAACAGCTGCATTAAGGGACATGTTTAAGGTCTAAGGTCTGTCTTTATTTGTCTCATCAGTATCATCAGCCTTCCTGCCAGCTCACCCCTAATACCACCAATAAATTCCATCCTGGGAGTCGTGTTTAACCATTTGAAACTTGTCTTTTCACAAATAAACTTTGAGCATGAACATGGTGCCATATGCTTGTAACAACCTCCTTATAATATTCTTGGAAATAAGAACATATACCTGTGTAGTGTTGCTGATGTTGTTGATCACTTAAGTTTGTATAGAATATGCAAACTATCAAAAAGGGCACTAAATTACATAATCTAAGTCTGTTAAAATATCTATAGATAAATTAACGATTTAAACATCCAGACTGCTCTGAAAATCCGTACACACTTCTCCTTCCATTCCGAGTTTTACTTTGAAAGGCTCAGCCCGGAAACACTGCTGCGGTTCCGGTAGCTTGATGCTTAAAAGTGGGACGATGTCGGTTCCTCCCTCGGGATGTTGAAAAGCTATGTCGGGGCTCTCTGTCCGGCCGGTTTCCCGTCGCTGCTGCAGAGGAATCCGCCGCTGAGGTGTGCGGCCGGCGGGCGGTGGAAATCAAACGCACGGACAGGTACCGTCCCGGAGCTAACGCTAGCTGGCTAATATTAGCCTAACAGTCCCGTTATTCTGTGGCAGGGATCAATCAGCTGATCAGTATAATAAAGAGCTGCTCACGCGATCAAACGGTGCAGGTGTGCTTACAGGAACGTGAACCTGCGTGTATTATGCAGCGTTTGCTCTCAGGTAAAGGACTCACATGAACTTTAATCAGCTGTTGGTCAAAGTCCCACTCAGAAATGTGAAGGTGACCAGAGTTATTCCACTTCCGGTAAAATTCAACATCACACCTGATCCCTCAGACCTGATCGTTACTCCAGCTGCAGCCTGAAGCTCTTACTGTTCCATCGCGCATTTAGTGAAGAAGCTGCAGCCAGAAGCACTCAGCAGCCACTTCATTAGGTACACCTGTTCAAGGTGCGTTAAGGCAAATTTCTGATCACCCAATCACATGGCAGAAGTGCATTTAGGTATGCAGATGTAGTGATGATGAGCTGCTGAAGGTCAAACTGAGCATCAGTGATGAAGAAAGGTGATTTTAGTGACTCAGAAGCTGCTGATGTGCTGGGATTTCCCTCTCAGCATTGGGCAGAGGAAATAAGATAAACTTTAATGATCCCACGACGGGGAAATTTGTGCATTACAGCAGCTCAGTGCAGAGAAGAATGAAGGGATGAATAAAACAAATGAAGAAATAAAATAGAATAGAAAACACTATATACAGATATCAAAACACTGTATACATTATACACTGCAGCAGCAGCTCTCCTGGAGAAAATGGCTTGTTGATGTCAGAGGTGAGTGGACCGACTCCTGCGAGCTGATAGGAAGACAACATTGACTAAAATAAGTGCTCGTTATAACCAAGGTATGCAGAAGAGCATCTCTGAATGCTCAGCAGCAGAAGAGCACACTGGGTGTCACTGCTGTGAGCTGAGAACAGGAAACTGAGGCTGCAGCTCACACAGACCCTGCACACATGCTCGGGTCTGGTGTAAACAGCATGAAGCATGGATCCATCCTGCCTCATGGTGTGGGGGATATTTTCTTGGCACAGCTCAGCATTGTTCGAACCCCACAGCCTACCTGAGTGTTGCTGCTGTCCATGTCCATCCCTTTTTGATTCCAGCAGGATAAAACTCCATGCCACAGAGCTCAGATCATCTCAGACTGGTTTCTTGAACTTCACAGTGCGTTCTCTGCACTCAGACGGTCTCCACAGTCCAACGGAGCACCTTTGGGACGTCCTGCATGTGTTTCTTGGATGTTCTTCCAACAAATCTGCAGCAGCTGTGTGATGCTGTCATGTCAGCATGGACCAACATCTCTGAGGACCTTTTCCAGCATTGTGTTTAATCTGAGTCATGAAGAAGGAAGGAGAAAGGAGGTCCAGCTCAGTACTAGCTAGGCGTACCTAATAAAGTGTCCAGGGAGTGTATAATGAGTTCAAAAGCTCCAGCAACCTTCTCCTTTCCTACCATGGGTGGAACAGAAGGATAAAGTGTCAGTGTGGTGCTTCAGTGCTGCCTCTCTGAGCTGAGACGATCTCCTCCTGAGCCTTGCTCAGAGGAGCACTGAGGAGAGCCTGCAGCCTGCACTGTGATCTGTCAGCCCACCACCTGTGGACAGGTGTGAGCAGGGGCAAAGGTTGCAAGGTTAAACAGAAGCATGAATAAACCCCGCTGCATGACACCAAGAGCTAAATCACATAAAACACACAACAGTCCTCCACAGTGACACAGACAGCTGCAGTACAGATTTAAAGCATTCTGAGTTCATCAGCCTGATGACCTGAACACCCAGAGAGGTGTGCAGGATGCAGTGAAGCTTTTCTCTTATTTTGCTTTTTTTTTTTTTTTTAAATAAATTTTTTATTAATTTTACACTCATAACAATTTCTACAACACAAATTAAAACATAAATATAAACATATCTTGTTGGTTCAGGGTAATTAACCTTAATTTCAATATATTATACATGGTAATGTAGCAATATGACACTGGGATATAGTTTAGGTGCGTAGTATGAGGGTAAACAAAGGTTCTGTTTGACTCTGTACCCGTAGAGGCATATCGCTCCCTGTTAGTCCAGATCATGTCCCATATAGTTTCCCTCTCCTGTTCTTCGTGCCCAGTGTCCTCCAGCCTGTGCAACATAGATTCATAAGATGAAATCTCCACCATGGCATCTGTCCATTCTTTCGTCGTTGGGGGTAAAGTTGATTTCCATCGCTTGAAAATTATTGCAGAGGCTGAAATCAGTCCAACCATAATCATTAAAGTCATTTTTTCAGGTACATTTGTCATACTGCAGGCGTCAGTGGGACCATTACACCTGTCCAATTGCTCAACATATCCACCACTTTAACCCAAAAGGGTTGAACCGATTTACAGTCCCATATACAGTGTAGGAAAGTTCCTGCTTCTGCTTCACATCTCCAGCATATATTATCCTTCATCAGTTTCATTCTGTGTGGTCTTACTGGGGTGTGATAATATCTATGTATTATTTTGTATTGTGTGAACTTCCCCCTCACCTCTCTAACGTATTTTCCACAATCTGCCAAAATCCCTAACCACTGCTCCCTTCCTATACTTGATCCCAAATCTTTTTGCCACAACAGTTTCATATTTGTAGATTCCTCATTACTTGAAAGTTTGATCAGTTTGTAAAACCTTGAGGCTGTGATTTGTTCCTGTGGTAAGTTCAGATAATCTAGGACTGGTTTCTCAGAGTCGACTTGAATTTGGGATTTCACACAGTCTCTGATTTGTAAATATTTCCAAAAGTTTCCCCTCCAGTTTATATTGACTTTTTATTTCTTCAGATGTTTTAAACCGTCCATCACTGAATAAATCTCCTATAGTGGAAATTTCCCGATACAGATACATGGGATTAACCACAAGGGGGCGTGTTTCTGTAAATTATGGAGTATTTTGTATATTTGATGTGTGTTATTCCAGACATCTTTAGTGTGCATGAGGATTGGATTTGTTGAGCTCTCTCTTTCTGGGACAGCTTCTCTTTGGGACTAAATGATGAGCATAATTCGGTCTCAATGTCCATCCAGTCTGGTCTTTTATCTATTTTTCCTCAATATTTAACCAGTTTAATCATTTCAAACAATAATCTGTATATTTTTATGTCTGGCAAACTGAGCTCTCCTTTTTCCATGGAGGCACATCATTTACTCATTTTGATTCTTGCTTTTTCCCTCCCCATAAAAATTGTTTGATCAAGTTGTCATAATTTTTAAGAATTGTGGGCATTATTATAATTGGTAGCATCACCAATAGATAATTCATTTTTGGCACCACTATCATTTTAATAATATTCCCCAGAGAGTAAGTTGTATTTTATCCCACTTTTCTAGATTTGTTTGTATTTCTTGTAGTGTTGGTTTAAAATTCAGATTGACTAGATCCTCTAAGTCTTGACTGAGCTGTATTCCCTGATATTTCATGTTCTTTGGGACCCACCTAAATTTAAACTCTACGCCTGGCACATTGGTGTCATTGGCATGGCTTCAGATTTGTTCCTGTTGTCTGATATTTTGGAATGTGCCAGAATTGTATCCATTAAATGTGGCAAAACTTCCTCAGGGTTCATTACTGTGGCCATTATATCATCTGCATATAGTAGTAACTTGTGTTCATTTCCCTCACTTTGTATCCCGGTGATTCCTTTATTCTCCTGAATCTGTATAGCCAGTGTTTCTATAAATATTATAAACAGCAAAGGGCTTAGGGAGCATCCTTGACGGGTCCCCCTAGAAAGACTAAAAAGGTGATATAACCCCATTAGTCATTAGCGCTGCTTTAGGTTCTTCGTAAAGTATTTTCACCCATTGGGAGAAGTCAGGGCCAAATCCAAAACAGGGCTGAAAGAAGAAAACTCCACTCTACCCTGTCAAAGGCCTTCTCGGCATTTAGTGATATAGCAACCGTTGGTGTCTGTTTAAATGTTGCTATCCAGATTAAGTGAATTAATTTTCTCATATTATCTGAGGGAGTCTATTCTTCATGAAGCCAGCTTGATTAACATGTATAATAGTTGATAAAACCTTTTCCAGGCGCAAAGCTAATATTTTTGTCAGTATTTTATAATCTACGTTAAGCAAACTGATAGGTCTGTAATTGGCTGTGTCCGATATGTCTCTATCCTTTTTAAGGATCAGGGAAATTAAAGCTTCATTAAATGTTTGTAGTAATTTGCCTTTGTCAAAAATTTCCAGATATACGTTCAGTAAATTCGGAGCAAGTATCCTGATATATTCCTTGTAATATTCAATTGGCAGTCCATCGTAACCTGGAGATTTTCCATTCTTCATTAATAATATTGCTTCTCTTAGTTCTCTTTCAGTTATAGGTGTTTCCAGTTTTTCTACTTGGTTTGTGTTAATTTGGGGCATTTTAATATTAGAAAAGAACAGCTCTTTGAAGGAAACGTGAGGCTTCAAAGCAAAATAAATCAATCTGTCCTCAAACTGAAGTTTCAGTGCATTTCATGAAATCAATTTGACAATGTTGTGTCTTCATGCTGCCCTGAGTGTTTCATGTTCCTCTGACTGACCTTTTTTCATCTTCTTTAAAACTGACATCGCCACCTCCATCACACGGTCTTCAGTATATGTTTGTACCATAACGTCCACTGTTCTCATTCTGTTTGCATTCTCCAGACGGCTCTTTTTGATGGGTTGAAAATCAGACGTGTTCTGCAGGTACCAGTGGAAAAGTTCCAGCTCCTGTTGTCCCAAATCATTCAGCATGTCCAGCAGCTGCTCTGGAACAGGCGTCTCATTCTCTGAGCTATAAAAACATGAGCGGAGAAACATGACAGAGCAGCTGTAAGAGTGTTCAGACCTAAAGAACATCTGCCATCAGCATCACTCTACCTAATAAGGTTATGCTTATGGATCCTGTTTCATTAACTAAGCTTTTGGAGCACAAAAACAAACTGCACTGCAGTTTCTACCCAACAACATCAACCAGTTAAAGCAGTTCATGTTACTAACAGCTCACCTCTCTGCAGCAGACGCCTGCTGGACTTTAACATGAGGGGGAGGATCTTCAAATGACTCACAGCTCGGTCCAGGTCCAGGTCCAGGTCCAGGTCCAGGTCCAGGTTCAGGTCCAGGTCCAGGTCCAGGTCCAGGTCCAGGTCCAGGTCCTGGTGGGTTCCTGTGAATAATGATGCAGCAGTGATGTGAGTGCTGAGCTGTGACATGGAGAAGAGTCATGGACAGTTAGAGATGGTCCTCTCACCTCTGACCTTTGGCCTGGCTCTCATGTTGCCCACACAGAGTGGTTTTAGAGGGAGGGACTCTCTCCTCTCTGTCCTCACACTGATCCATGCTGCTGAATTCACATCAGCTCACACACACTTTCTACCTTCACCTGCAGAGGAAACACAAATCATTCATGCTCACATCAACTGACAGCTGCAGAGCTCATGTCTGATGTGTTGGACTAAACAGATTTCATACATTAATGTGTTTAATGTTATTGATGTTGCAGTGAGCTCCATGATCTCCCCGCTGATGTCCACCTTCCTGCTGTCTGATTCAGCCTCAGTTTTAATGGCTGTGGTCTCTCAGCCTCAGATCATCACACGGCGATCAGTTTCTCCAATCAAAGTCAAACTAATGAAGAAAACAAAGATTTTCTCCTCTGTCAAACAGAGCTGTCCAAAACGAGCCAAACCTGCAGCGAGGTGGAAGCCATTTAACATTTAACAGCTGCTAACTTCCAGCCACGGAGGCTTCAGTCCCTGAACTGGGAAACGGGAACATCGGTCCCTGTTTCCCGTTTGTAACTATGACCTATGGAGCAGCAGATTCCTGCTAATGTTGTGAAATGACAGCTGTTTAAGTAACATAAACTCATTTAAGTAATATAAACACAATTACAATAAAAAATGAAACAGTTCAGCTTACTCAGCATTAACAAGTAATGTTCACATACTAGGCAATTATGAGTAATATGAACCCAGTATTTTTAAGTCCAATCCATATCTGGTTTACAGTGCACACATTTATGTTGGAGTTTGTGAAAACTAAAGGGGTTGAGAGGAGCTTTGATTTACAGGCTTCCAGAAGTTTGACATGTCAGAGATGTTTGTAGCTGTTTAAGAAGGTTTGAATCACTGGAGGTCAGAGAAACTGCTTTTTTGTCTCAGATTTGCTGCGACATTAAAAATGTCCAAATGATCCCATATTTTTATTCTTGAACTAGTGAAGAAACTTTGAATGACTCAGAGTTCAAAATCATCTTTCTGTGCTCTTTGTTTGAATCCTTGATGCAGCCTCTCAGTTCATCCTGTCTGAAAGCAGCCATCTGAATCCTCCTGCCTGTGAGGCCTCCCCTCTTTAATCCAGCTTTCTTCTGACTGATCCTGGGTCTGTGACACCAGAGACCCACACTGACCCACTAACAACGATCCACAGACACACACGGAGAAAACTCAGATCCACCGATTCAGAATCCAACACAATAACAGCAACAATCAGAGTGATCATCACAACACACACACATGGAAAACTGACAAGTCCAAATATATTTCTGAGCTTTCTGCTGGACTCGAGTCATTGGCTCCATATGCAGATATTATTAAGACGTACAGACTTAAAAGCTGCTGTTCATGGTGTCTGTGAACATCTACATTTCCATCTAGAGGACTTTGCTCAGAGTCAGACTGAGCTGGAGCTGCTTCGTTTCTTTCTCTGTTGTTTCTTCCTCGTCACTTCAGTCAAACCTGAATGTCGACTTCTTTGGAACAAACTGCTTTGATCTGAATGTTCCGGCAGGTTCCAGTTAAAGGAAGAACAAAGTTCCACCAGTGATGACTGGTTCCTGATCAGTGTGTGTTTATAGAGCTGACTCGGATTTCACAGTAACACAACAGAAGTTTGGAGAGAGGCTGAGATCCTGGAAGGATCCACAGGATCAGCTGTTTGTGTTCATGTCACTGTGAAGCAGTTTGATGGAGCGCTGATGAACACACACATCATTGTCTCTCTCACACTGACTGACTCACACCTGAACAATGAGGCTGTGCAGCATGGCTGCATCACACCTGCCCTGCAGCTAAACTGCTCGCATCACTTTGAGTCCAACAGGCCTGAAGCTGCTGATCAGGAATTTAGAGCATCCAGGAAGCTGCTGATCAGGATTTAGAGCATCCAGAAGCCTGATCAGAAATTTAGAGCATCCAGGAAGCTGCTGATCAGGAATTTAGAGCATCCAGGAAGCTGTTGATCAGGAATTTAGAGCATCCAGGAAGCTGCTGATCAGGAATTTAGAGCATCCAGGAAGCTGCTGATAGAAGTTCTCAGAGCTGCTGTAAAACTATTCATAGCTCACTGTGGAAACTCTGCTCAGTGTTTAAACTCATTAACTACATGGAAAAGTAGAAGCTGACATTAAAATCCAGCTGAAGGAAGCTGAAAAAATGACTGCGCTGATCTTCATTGTTATGTTTCTTTGTTGAGAATCAAACACAATCCATCGATCAAGGATCCATTGAGTAAATATGAAGTTAAGAACCTGACTGCAATAACAACTAACATTATTTTGAATATTCTTCCAGGAAATCAAAACACAACACAGTTTGTTTCCTGAAGAAATCAATCAAACATCAGCTGATCATCACACTGTTTGATTCCAGTCAATCAATAATCTATAATCATGTGGATTTGTCTCAAACACAAGAGTGATCCAAAGTTTGTCCTGAAATCAGAGCTGAACATCTGCTCCAAACATTCCAGAAACAAAGAGGAAAGTTCCTAAAGACAAACTGTTAAAGGAGGAAACAAAGCAAACTCACAGTTTCTGCAGACAGAGCAGAAGAAGAAGAAGCTCCACTCCACACCTGGACACTAAACACTGACACACAGGTGAGCTGCTTCCTGGAAGGAGGCGGGACTCCACCTGCAGCAGGGCAGGTGGGAGGGGCTCAGCTCTGTGTGTCTGACACACCTTGATCTCTTAACTTTACAAATATGCCATCTGACTGGTTCAGAGTGAAGTTGTCTTGTTTACCTGAAACCTTGTTGTAGCAGCCAATCAGTGAGCAGCATCAACACCTGAGCTTCATTCCTCTGCAGGTCCTCCTTCACTACCTGCTCTTTGCAGCGTCACCTTTCCACCTGCCTGCCTCTCCTTCACTCACATGTATTCTGTCTTCTGAACGTTATTCTGCATCTAAATGTTCCCATCAGAGTTAAATGGATGAATATTCCTGCAGCAGCAGCTGAGCTCATGTTCATATTCAGCATCATCTCCTCTTTAATCCTGTGTTTGCAGCGGCCGTCAGTGAGGACCACGCATCTTTGAAAAACAGCTGTTAATGAGCTCAGAAACACAGGCCTGCAGCTTTATTTAAAAACAGTATATTAAAGTATATCAATAACTGATTCATAAAATCAGCTAAATTAAAAGCAGTGTGACATAGTTACACACACACACACTCATCCACATCAGCCCACCTTTTGAGCCCTGTCAATTCACTATGGGGGTGTGAATGGACACCTCCCCCGGGGCCAGCAGCAACCACAGGATGGAGCCAGCCCCCCAAACCATCATCTGATCCAGCCCTGGGCAAGGCCAGGAGTTGGATAGTATGTCAGGGGTGTAGGAAGACCCACCAACAACTTGTTAGTGTTTGGGCTGATATGATGGGTGCATGTGTTGGTGTATGTCAATGCATGTGTGTGAAACTAGTGTGTGATTACTTTTTAATTGGTGTCTGCTTTTAGATTTGACAGGGCAAGCATGGCCCGCTTTGCCTGTCCTGATGGAGCACCTCTGCTTTGCCTACATGTCCACATGTATGCTCCAATCACCAGTCTCTCCTCCGTGGTTACCACTGCCTCTGAACACACCTCCACCCTCTTCCTTTGTCTTCAGCTAACAGGGTGATGGTGGAAACTGTGCTACAGTACCTAGTAATACTAGTTGTTGTACCTGGAGTGCAGGTTGTGTAGCTGTCTGATTATAATCAAACTGATCTTGTATCAAAGACGTGTCTCTGCCTTTTAGACACAGCAGCTGCAGTGCTGTGAAAACTATATGTACAGGTACTTTTCACATAGAGCAGGTAGGTCTGGTTTGCTTTTCCCTTTAATACATGAAATCATCATTTTGTATTTACTCCAGTTTCATCATCACTACAACTTTTAAAACTGTCTTTAGTTCTTAATAATTCTGTTTAAGACCTTTTTCCAACAGTATCTGCGATTAAAATACAAACACAGTGAACACTTACAGTATAGCCTGCAGTGGATACACCAACACAACACCTGCAGCTCACACTGCATCAACAAACATCACACTGCAGCTTATAATACATTCATATTCAACAAAGTTCATCTTACTATATGTAAAAACTGCTTCAGGATTCAACAGCATGATAAACATTTAGATCATCATCAGACGCACACATGCACGTATCACAACCCATGATGTCACCAACCAGAGATCAGAGCTGACCTAAGAGTGTGACAGGTCAGAGCACCAACAGGACATTTCATATCCAGATGTTCCTGCTGTGTTTCTGTTTAACTGTGAACATCCAGCTGTGAGTTTGCTGGAGCTTTGCTACAAACACATGCAGAGTGATCCAGATATCTGAACAGTTCAAACAGATGAAGTGATGGAAAACATCCAAAACAAGTTCCTGAAACATCACAATAAAAATCTGCTGTGATTGGTTCCTGAAACCACCTGCATCACTCTGCAGCTTCCTGTGTGACATTACTGCTCTTCCTGCTTTCTTTACCATAACACATACAACCACTAGAGGTCGCTGTGAGCAGAGGGAGGAGCTCGGCTGGACGAGTGGAAGTAAAGAGACTCTGTGTCAGAAAAGTTTCAAACTCTCCTTCTCCTCTGACTGCGTGAAGGAAAACTGATCTATTAGAGGCTGTTTGCTGTCTGAGAGCTGCAGAGGTTCTGATAAAGTGTGAGCAGTCTGAGGTGTCAGTGAGCAGCAATGAGGAGGAAGTGTTTGCTGCCTGCTGATCGGACCAACACTTTCCCACACAAATGAAAGCTGAATGATCAGAGAGACTTACAGCAGTGAGGCTGAGTCCTGGTTCTCCTCACAGATTCAGGAGTTCACAGAGTGCAGCTGAAGGCTTCACCTGAGCTGGATCACTTCACCTGGAGACACTGACGCACTGAGTGTGAGAGTCTCCAGGTGAGTGAAGCAGGCTCCGCCTCCGCTTCTAAAACCTGAATGTTGACTTCTTGGAACAAACTGGTTTGATCTGCTTTTTCTGGCTGTGTTCAGTTAAAGGGAGGAGCAGAACAGACTTCCTGCAGTGACAGATGGAGGGACAAACATCTACATCTAAGCTCTTACATGTGCAGGTTTATGAATGAGAACCAATAATTTATTACTGATGTGAGCCTGTAACACCTGCACCTTTAGTCTGGTTACTCCCTCAAACTAAAGCAGACTGAAAAAAAAGAGTTGAAAAGAATAAAAGAGTTTAAAAGAGTAAAGAATTATAGGCAAAACAAGTTGGACGGTGAAAGTCCATGGCGCGCTTGATCACCGGGCTGAATTAGTACCCTTCTCAGTGGGTTTTTAGGTTTAGAGGGCCTTTGGTTTTCCTGAAATCCAAAGCAGAACATTTGTCTTTACCTATATCCTTTTGAAAGTTGAGCGGCGTTTACGGCTCCCGGTAGAAAAGTCGATAGGGTAAACACTTGTGGTCTTCGTGGTTCGTTTCACGAACTTTGATCTCAGAAAACCATAAAAGCAACTAAAAGCCTTTAAAAGCCTCAAGAGATAAAGAATAAAGAGAATAAAGAGAATAAATAGAAAATAAAAGAATACAGAGGCCCAGCTCTGAGTGTCTGACACACCTTGATCTCTTAACTTTACAAATATGCCATCTGACTGGTTCAGAGTGAAGTTGACTTGTTTACCTGAAACCTTGTTGTCGCAGCCAATCAGTGAGCAGCATCAACACCTGAGCTTCATTCCTCTGCAGGTCCTCCTTCACTACCTGCTCTTTGCAGCGTCACCTTTCCACCTGCCTGCCTCTCCTTCACTCACATGTATTCTGTCTTCTGAACGTTATTCTGCATCTAAATGTTCCCATCAGAGTTAAATGGATGAATATTCCTGCAGCAGCAGCTGAGCTCATGTTCATATTCAGCATCATCTCCTCTTTAATCCTGTGTTTGCAGCGGCCGTCAGTGAGGACCACGCATCTTTGAAAAACAGCTGTTAATGAGCTCAGAAACACAGGCCTGCAGCTTTATTTAAAAACAGTATATTAAAGTATATCAATAACTGATTCATAAAATCAGCTAAATTAAAAGCAGTGTGACATAGTTACACACACACACACTCATCCACATCAGCCCACCGTGGGGGTGAATGAACAGGGCTCATTGTACCCCGGTCTGCCGTTAGTCCGGGGTACAATAACACATAAGAGACAAAACTTGATCACCGGGGCTTATCACATACAAACAGATTAAAGAGGCAAACCCAGAAAATTTCTGTATCAATTATAGCGCTATAATCAGGGGTGGGTGCAATATCTGTAAACTGTGCTTGCGGTACTTCAGCATCTACTGAAAATAAAGTGAGCAATATGTGGCAAATTCTGACTCAGACACAGTAGAGTTCTCAGACCTGATTAGGAACAACCTGCTGGGGACTTGTCAGGTATTTTAGTAGTAAGTGGGGACCATGTGTACACACTGTCTGCTGTTTCATTCTTCCTGAGTGCCGCTCAGTACACTTCCAGCTTAAACTTACTTTGTGGAACCAATTATGACCTTTGACTTGTAAAAAGGATACTGAGCAAAAGCTTCTGTTAAGCAGCTGTACAGCAATAAATGTAATTTACACAGTATTATGTATAGGTTCAACTGATGGCTCTCCCATCCATGATTAGATGCTGCTACTTTAGGAAACCTGGTATTTGTTGAATAAATGTCACAATTTAAGGACAAAAGTCAAAGAGACTGATTAAAGTTTCAAGAATGAACAATGTGAGCCCAGCATCACTGAGCTCAATGAAATAAATGCATCACAGCATGATTAAAAAACTCAAACCAAACTCTGCATCATCAAATATTCTATTTAATTACCTTATGCACCTCAGCTGATCCACACACCAACTGTATTAATAGTACAATACATCATCCATCCCATCCAATTTGAAGCTGAGGAGAACGTTTGCTGCCTGTAACATCATTCAGCATGACCGGTTTGGTGAGTCAGTGATGGTCTGGCTGCCACCATAACCCGACTCAGAAAAATTCAAATGGTTTCTGAAAGCTGAGAAATTCTGCTTCACACTCAACATAATGTTATTACAGTTATTGTTGCTGGAAGTCCACGAACAGCCGGACATTTGGAGTACGTTGTGTTCCCGACGAGACGTTCGGTACTGAAGGGTTAAAAATAAACACTGGAAAGCCATTGATTTGATTGATTGATTGATTGATTAGCCTTATTACAAACATGTAAACATAAATAATAAAGTAATAACAAAATGCATTGTAAACAGCAAAAAAGTATAATAAAAAGTGATTTTTTTTTTTATTATGTGCTTTGGACAAATCTGAAATGCTTTTAGCCACACACAATATCCAAACATTTAGATCAATATTCTCTCATCTTCACAAATTATAGCCTGTTAGCTAAATAGTTTAAAAGCTAATTGGTAACTACTTCCTTTCTCCCATCTCTTTACAATTTATTTAATATTTCATGATTTGTTTTATGATCCAGAAGTAGCCCAACAATAAGTTTCTTACTGCTTCCACTCTGGATGCTCATCTTTGGTTTGCTTTTATCACTTAATATTGACAAGTTGAGTTTGATAGTGTCACTCTCTGAATTGTGTTATTTGTGCCTATATTTCATCATGTCTAGATTGGTATGATTCATCGTTCTAACACACCCGTGAGGCTTCTCATGTCCCACCATTGCTAATTCAGCTTCACTGGCTCTCCATTAACTTCAGAGTCCACTTTAAGATTCTGGTTTTTAAGTTTTGGAGCTTTGCATGGACAAGCAACAGCTTACATCAGAGAACTTTTGCATCCATGCATCCCAAGCAAGTCCCTGAGGTCATGTTGGCTGTGCATCATATGAGGCCTGAGGTCTGTGCAAAAAGCTGCTAAAAATACCTCTTTTTTAACTTACTTTTAGGAACTTTTTTTGTTTTTGGCCTTTTTGTTCTGAAGCACTTTGTAATATTTACTTTGAAAGATAAGAAAACACTTTTCGTTTCCTGTGAGTGTTGGACTTCACCAGGGCTGCGCTTGGTCACTAATTCTGTTCATAATTTTTATGGAAGTGGCAGAAGGCTTCCGCCTTGGTGGCCTCAAAACCTCATCTCTTCTCTTTGCAGATGATGCGGTCCTGTTGGCTTCCATCAGCTGGTGACCTCCAGCTCACAGTGGAACAGTTCACAGCCAAGTGTAAAGCAGCTGGAGTGCTCATTCCTGCTCGGGACTGAGTTGCTGTATCTCAAGGTCTTATTCACGAGTGACAGGTGAAGGGAACAGGAGATCGACAGACGGATCGGGGCTGCATCTGCAGTGATGCGGATGCTGCACTGGTCCGTCGTGGTAAATAGGGACCTGAGTGTAAACGGGAAGCTATCGATTTACCGGTCAATCTACATCCCTACCCTCACTTATGGTCACAAGCTTTGGGTAGTGACTTAAAGAATAATATCGCGAATCCAAGCAGCAGAGATGAGCTTCCTCTGAAGGGTGGCCAGCCTCTCCCTTAGAGATAGGGTGAGGAGCGCAGCAATTCGGGAGGGACTCAAAGTAGAGCCGCTGCTCCAAATATTTGGGTTGAGAGGTCAAAATGACTAAATACTGTCTAAATGAAGAAACAAAAACACAATCAGATTGACATTATGTGTCTTTAATGGTTACACAATTTTACAAAACAACGAAAACAAAAGGAATATTCCAAAAAAGCAGCAGCACACACACACACACACACACACACACACACACATCATCCAGCTGCACTACACAAAACATTTTGACCCATTACATATTTACTGTATTTGAATTGTCTTCATGTTTTAATGTTTTCCAGCCTGGCTTTGTAAGGAAAAAAGTGTAAAGTAATATTTTTTAATGTCTGGTATAAAAAGTAATGGACAATAAGAGTTTTATGAAAGATTTAAAATGCTTGATAAAAGAAAAAAGGTGACTATCATAATGATATCCAACGTCTGTTGTATATGTTGGCCCATCTTAATTTGTGGAATTCCTCAGGGAACCATCCTGAGTCCTCATTTATTCTCCCTTTACAGTTGATTATCTGACACTGTGGCTATGCTGATGATATCCCACTTTATATATAAATCTGCCTACTTTGACTAATGATGTTAGTGCGTGGGTGTTTTATAAATGGCTATGTAAAAACATCAAACACCACTTTAAAAACTTTTTTTATTACTGGCCCTGAATAGAAGATTCACCAGCAACCCAGTTACAGCATGAGCCTTACTTACTCACCAAAAAAAAGAAAAAAGAAGTGCTACCGCTGCCATCTGTTTGGTCACCTGAAATGGAAATCTCCGTTTGGCATTTTAAACCTTCCACACTGGCAGCAGGATAACATGGAGGAGCCAACGTATTCAGGGATTTTCCTGAGAATCACAAATCCAAGGCAGAGTATCTCATTCACACAAAGATCACAGGACAACAGCAGACACACCAGCATAAACACAAACATTCAGATCGAGCTATGACATGCTAACTATGGAGGTTTTATCCATACGCTGCAGGCTGGACACCAAAATAACATTTCATAAACTTCTTACAATAACGAGGGTAACAGCTCCACATTTCTCTCATTTTCTTTTAAAGGAAATGTTTGAAAATCTGTACAGACCTTTGGTTGCATATGTGCTCCTGTATATACCTCTACTAGTGTACAATAGACATATTTAGATAACTCTAATTTAAATACTAATTTGGCTAAAATAATATCAAAAAATAGTAAGTATATGTGTCATCCGCTGTGTTCAGCTGTACACAGACCGAGTCCACACATGAAATCAGCTTAACATGCTTCTCTTCCCTTTGTACAAACAACACGATGAAGCACTTTTACAGGTTTGCTGGAGCTTCATTAACACACATACGTGTAGAAAAGGTCATTTTTTACCATCGCAGACACACTGAATGGGAACTTAATACATATGGTTAAAATTTGTATAAAATAGATATTTTTAAATATTATGAAGGCAAAATTTGAAATGATCAGACACTGTAAAAAAAAGAGTAGAACAGAAACAAGTCCATCCAGGTTTTGTTCCAGCAGCAGGAAAACTGAGAACGATGATCACAGAAGTTCTAGGTCAAACAGTTCCTGACTTAAGGAACACCAATGACAGGTTACGACCGCAGTCAAATAAAGTTAGCAGAAAATTCGCTCTGCATGCGTATAAAGTGATCACAAGAAAATCTGATTTGGCGGTGGCACGTCTTGAGCATACGTCTTCTCCTCATTCTCTTTCAGCACCATTTTTGGTCTCCAGCACCCGAGGGAAACGCTGCTGAGCAGGTGGTTTGATGCTTTTTAGAGTCCTCTGTACGGCTACTAGAAACACTGATCTGGAGTCAGACACCAAATGTTCGACAGAGCAAATCTAGGAGCTCAAAGAGGCCAAAACGTTTCAGAGATGGTGACAATTTGAGGTCACTGTAGAAGTGCAACGTGACTGATGATGGCTCCAAAAATATCAAAGCCTCCCACTGAAAAAGTATCAGCTTCCCTCCAGAAATGCAGACGCAATCGTTTTTCCCCGTTTCTGATGATGGTGCTTGGTTTGGAAGTGACTGCTCTGCCAATACGATCCTCAGGTCAACAGAAGGCCACTGAATGAATGAGTTGGTTTCTGAACTCACCTGGTCTCCGCCCACCGCAGCTTCTCTGACATAATGTTCGAGTAACTTCACTGTTTGGACTTCCGTCGTTTTCCTGTCAGAAAATGCTGCTTTGGCCCGGGCAGCAGGACGTGTTTCCGAAGTTCGAAGATGGCACCAACCATAAACGCCACTCTTTTACACACATGCAGTCATAATTCACGGTTAATGCACAAATATGAATGATTCCGGTTTAAAACCAGTATTATGGTCTGAAGTAAGTCTCTCATCAGGAACCTGCTGGAACAGAAGCTGAACTGAAGATGACGTCAGGACTTTGGCGTCCTTTGATGTCAGAAACATGAAAGTTCATGTTACAGTATTAGTGTTTAACAGTAATACAATAATCAGCTCAGGAGCTTCTTCTTGCAGTCGGCCGGGTCAACATTTGCATCTTTGCTTGGTTCATCTTTGTAAAGACACAAAGTGATCGGCGCCGCTGTCGGTTGGAAATGTAACGGACTCTGTTTGCACCGCGGGGATTATGTGCTGGTGTTCAGGCTGAGACAGTAGCTCCTCCCACTGGGCAGGTTAAAATCCCTCCATTGATCACCTTGTTTTTAAATTTCATGCGTCACTTCCTGAGGTTTACGATGGACTTCATTTATTTCAGTCCAACATGGCGTCCAGCTGGTCGGCCAGGTCATCAAACATGTTGCCGATGTCGTCCAAAATGGTTCCTGCAGACTTCACTGTGTTCGCTCCACTGGTGTGAAAAGATGAGACACAATAAATATAGATTACACATGACACAACAAACACAACATCAGTGTTCTCGGCAGCTTTATAATTCCTCCACATCTCATCTGAAAACAGAACGGGAGCCTTTGGCCCCGGAATATTTTGGGACTAAAATGAGGTGGGTCAGCAGATATCGTCTGGGGCCCTGAATACTGATACATCTCATCTGCAAACTTAAGATTTTAATGAAAAGCTCAAACTTTTCCGTTTCTAGAGAGCAGGAATGTGAGTTAGTTACAACTTTTGGACTGAGACTGGGCCAGGGCTTAGTCTATAACCAGGTCCTCGCATATATAGTTTGAAAAGCTGATATAGCACCAGAAAATTGCTGGATTAAGGTTAAAATAAAATGCTTCAATTGCTATGGGGAGGGCCGTACTTTTGAAAATGAGGTATGACTTTGACCTGTCCATCGGGGGGGGGGGTGATCTTACCTGTCAGAGCTGTTCTCCACATTCAGTTTTCTCTCGACAGCCTTTAGAGCTGCTGCCAGAGACGTGCTGGTCTGATCCAGTTTCTGCTGAGCCACCTCCATCCCCACGGAGGATTCAGGGTGAAGACTTGGACTAACCACAGACGTGTGAGGCCTCGCAGCTGTTAGAGAGGGGCTCTGAGGGGCCTGAGTGGCTGGGGTCACAGGTGGAGCTGGAAGCCCGTGGGCAGGTGAGGGTGGAGAGGTGAAGGCCACACTTTGAACCACGCTGATGGTCAGAGTAGGAGAGGAAAGACCTGCAGAAGATGCAGACAAGTTATAAAATACCAACAAGTGTCAAACCTGAACCATGAAGTCCAAAGCCATGAACAGCATGGTCCATATCCAGACCTATCCTTCAGCAATTTCAAAATCAAAGGACACAACAGCAACAAGTCAGCACAAACCACAGTAAACAAGTTTGTCCATCCATCCATCCATCCATCCATCCATCCATCCATCCAATTCTACTTAGTCGAAGTTGGGTTGTGCTGGCAGTACTCATAGTAGGATATTCCCATCATTTATTTTCCTTTTTCCAGTTCATTCTGTGAGTAAACCTTCCTACCACAGGGTCTCATCTAAGCTGGGTATGTTCCCTCCAAAGGGAAGGAACCCAGGAAACATTCTGATCAGATGCCCAAACCAACCTCTGATCAAAAACCTTCTAACTCGGCTCTTTCTTCACAATTATCTGCTGATGCCGTACCAATCTTCTTGTGCATGTCAAGTTCCACCATCCCATCACTTACAAACAAGATACTGGCATATTTCTTTGCTTGTTGCAGCAATATCTAGCAAGTCAAATTCATTTGGAATAGTAGCAAGTCAAAGGTAGAGAGGCAACGATGAGATCGTTTGTCAGAAGTCATGTCGCTTCCATAGTCAAGTCAGAAGTCAGTCAGTTATTGCTTGGTTATAATGATTTATATAAAGCACATTTGTGAGGTGTGGGTATCTTACCCTGTGCAGCCAGCAGACTGTGTCTGACAGGTTTTGGGGCAACAGCAGGTTTTGGGGAGAGAGGAGGTTTAATGGGGGAACCTGTTGCTGGACTGGCTGGCCTCTCCAGACTGGTCTCACTGACTCTCAGATTGACATCCTGGCTCTGGGATAGGGGTCTACTGCTGCTGGACTCAGATCCGGTGGTCCCTGCTCCCTCTGTGCTGGGGGACTCTCCTCCCTGCTCCTTGTCTTTGGGTTTGTGTCGGCGCTTCACTGTGTCCGACTCCTTCAGATTAAACTCCGGCACCTCCAGATTCTTGGCTGCAGGTTTATCCGGAGGCTCCAGCACAGCCTCGGCCCTGGGTGGACCTGGAGCTTTGGGCCTCTGTTTGATAGTCAGGTTGCCCTCTTCAGCAAAAGGGATACACTCACTGGAGCTGTTTTGAGGAGACGAGGAGCCTTCCAGTCCATGACCTTTTGACTCTTCTTCCTCTGAGTCTGATTTCACCCCCGGGTCTAACTCAGTGTTGCCATTGGTCTCAGAGGGAACACACTGGCTCTGCACCCTCCTTCTCATCCCTGCAGCCTCAGAGCTGAGGGAGGGAGATGGAGGCTCCTGCCGCACAATATCTGGTTTAGACCCTGAGATGTTCTTCTCCTCTGCGCCCCCTTCCAGAGAAGCTGCAATGCTCCGCACGCTGCCTGGACTGTCAGTCACCACGCCACCAGAAGATGAAGTCGTGCTGCTGTCGCTCAGCTCACTGCTGGTGGTGCTGCTCACAGAGCTCAGTCTCTTTGGAGGAGGAGGAGGGGGACCTTTTTTTCGGGCGCGGACTGCAAACGACTGACTGCGTCCCACATTGCCGTTTTTGTCTGGGCTCGACTGCAATCGAGCCAGCTGACTGCGGCCGGGCTTGCGTGTCAAAGTGGCATATAATGGCACATTTCCAGGAGGACGCATCAGCTCATCGTCATCGTCATCAGGCTCTCCGTCCGACAAAGCGTAGCGGATCACGCTCTGGGTGCGCTTGTTGGGGGGTGTCAGGGTCATTGTGTGGTTCTCGGGCCTAGGAGATAAGTTCAGGTCTGTGGAACCACACTGAGAATGCAGGTAGCTGAAACCCTTCAGCGCTGGGGAGCCATGAGGGAGGAGCCTCGTGATCCAGGTAGCTTGGGCTTTGCTGGGATGGCTGGGTACTTGAACACAGTGGCCGTACCCAGGGGGACCTGTTTGGGCAGCGGTTGCTGCTGCAAGGGTCTCTGGTCCCACCCCTCAGGGAGGTTCCTCTCCTTGGCGGGGCTGCCTTCCAGGCTCTCCTGGGACCAGCTCTGGGGGGTGATGGAGGCTGTAGGAGGCTCCTGGGAGCGTCCGGAACCTCTGGACCGGGTGTCGATGCTCTCCTGGCTCTGGGACATTCCCACTGTATTCTTGATGGCCAAACCTTCCTCGCAGCCTCCATAGTGGCTTGACATCGCTGTCTGCAGTTCGGCACTCAGCTCGCTGTCCTGGAAGGTCAGCATTTTTGGGGTGTGAGGTGAAGAACATTCACTGCCAGCATCAGCCGGACTCAATGGCGACCAGATGAAGGGCTCCTGGACCTTTGCGTCGCAGCGTGCCTTGGCCTGATTCGGCCTGAAAGATCGCCCTCTGGATGTCACACAGCTTCTTCACTGCCAACATCAGCTTCTTCTGGTGGCCTGGAAGGAAAATTCAACATGAAATCCAGAGTGCTGACACTCCTATGGAACACACTCCAAAAACGGAAAGATCTAATGAGTCCTTACCCAGCTTGGTGATGCCGATCTCCTGCAGATCCTCCCAGGTGAGGTCTTTGACGATGCTGATGGAGTCGTAGCCATTTTCTGAGAGTTTTTTGTGGTACTGCGGGAGGCCGATGGCACTGAGCCACTCACCGAGATCAGCCTGAAAGAAAAGGGCGTACAAGTTGGACCAGATGACAATCAGATTATTCAGCACATTATGAAGCAGCACATGCATTCAACAGCTGAGAGCCTTACTGGGATGTACTCTGGCAGCCAATCAGGGATGTTCAGGTTGTTGATCTCCATGGAGATTTTCTTGCGGTGTCCTGGTTTGGTCACTCCAATGGCGGTGAGATCCTGCAGACATTAAACATCAGTGAGTCGCTCAGAGCTGCAGCTCTGGGGTCAGACACAGCGGTTTACAGTCAGGATCTCACACTCAGTAAACTCTTCAGTCTGGCTTAATCAGGAAATCACAGCAGAAGAAAAAAATTGCTTTTGTTCATTAACGCATGTCTATAAAAAAAGTTTTTTTTGTTTGATTTCATAGTCCTCGAGCTTTTTATATTGTGTGGATGCATGTACAGAATATTTTTAAATTATGAAACATGCTTTAACTTATAATAAACTTAAATAAATGGTGAATTAAAATTTAGGAATATGTGAGTTTTCCTTCTAATTTTGCTTTCTAATGTTTTTAAAAATGGATGTAACCACTTATTGGTTCCTGAAGCTTAATAGCTTTTTTTTGGAGCCAGAAGTGACCATATATGGGCAACGGGGAGTGGCTTTGGTAAATTATTTCTAAGTAAATTCCAATTAAAATCCCAGAATTTCACTCATTAAAACTGGAGCCCCGCCTTCTTGGATGGTCTCTTAGTCCAATGAAGCCACAGCAGCCATGTTATTGGTCAGATAATCGCATTAAAAATGCTCCAAAAGGCTCCAACAGCACAAACACGGTCCAGAGGACCAGTTCAGGGTGAAGGCTAGCAGACAGCTAGCCGCCTGCGTCACCATCCATCTGTCAGTCAGAGAGGCCACGCCTATAATAATGCTAACTTTAATTAAACAGATGAGTTACAGAAACATCCTCCCCCCCGTACAGCTGTTATGAAGGGAGAAATTAGCTCCAGAGACCAAAGCAGGGTCTTTTTGCTTTGGGCTGGTTTTCTGATGTTTCTCTGTGTAAGGTCCAATACTTGGGGCAGTCTGTGCTGATACTGAGGGTCAGTGGCATCAACAGAGTCTTGTTCTGTTTTAATAAAGAAGTGAATGTGAGGCGTGAAGCATCAGTGACTGTTCACCTCAGGAGTCATCCTGCTGATGGTCGGTACGTCGTATCCCGCGCTCAGGAAGTTTCCGGTGTACTGCTCCAGCTGGAACTCGCTCAGCCACTGATAGATGGCCTCTGCATCCTAGACACACAAGTACAAACACGCGGGACATCATTTCTATGTAGAATCAGAGGCCAGTGCGGTGCAGAGTTAGCATTAACAGAAACAGGTCTGACAGGTATGCAGGGTCCTGGAACAGTTTGGACTGGCAGCCATGGGTGTAAGGACAGTTTCTCAGCATGTAACCCATCAACACAAGGACTGATCTACAAAGCAGTTTTACATAAAACTCAGTTTGTTAAACCTGCCTTCTGGAACTGGCTCCCACACTGATGTGTGAATTACTGTGATTTTGTGAACATCAAAACAAAAACCAACAGCATGAAGTCAGATTACCTTCCCCTCCAGCAGCTGCTGAGGACGAACAAACTGCTGGGAGAAGCTCTGCTCTGCAGGTCTCTGCACCGTCACCGTCTGCCTCCGAGGAGTCCCGCCTGCATGAAGGAGACAAGCAACTCACCTCAGAAACACTTCAGATGTTACTTATTGTTGGACAGGAAGTAACGGGAGGTCAAATGAGGCAGGAAGAGAACAGAGGGACCCCCACCGATGCTGTTCATATATATATATATATATATATATATATATATATATATATATATATATATATATATATATATATGTCTTTGCTTTACAAAAAGCGCAGTAAATACACAAATTAAAGACAGCCGTACCTGCGGGGTGGTCGGCCGGCCTGCTGAGGTCTGCGGGCTGTCCCGACTCGACAGCAGAGGGCGCCACCTGCACACACAAAAATGTAAAACCCTCCACATCAGTGAGCAGGACAGATTTAGAAAAGTCAAACACATTAGACAAATGAAAAGAAAAAGCTGTGCATCACTTCAGAATCCATCGTCTGAGTTTCTGTAGCCTGGCTGCACACTGATGACTCTCAGCTACTTAAATCGATAATGAAATTATACTTCAGTGGAAAACACAAGCTGTTTGCAGCATTTACAGGACATGAAGCATCATGCTTGCTGATGCTTGGAATTTCAGGAGTCACGTGTAATTTATTGATTATCGTGTTTCATGTGATTCGTCTAAAATCACACAGAGCGCTGCACGAACCTTTGCTCCTGCTCTGACCGAATTTCCCAGACTTTAATGTGAGACTGAGTCTAAATAACTCGAACCTGCAGATATCAACAAAAGTGTGTTTGAGGAAGATGAAACTTTGTTGTGTTGCCCATGTGCATGTTAGGAGTTGTTCCAGCAGCCTTCCAGTCTCTAAACCCCCCCTGCTGCATATTAGTACCATATATTCAGAGTCGGGCTGTTGTTGGAATTCTGGCTCAGTCGGAAGTATTTCCTGGAATATAAGTTAAGGTATCCATACCGAACTAATCTGAAAAATAGGACACGTTTTAGGGTGTTTATTCTTTCCATACATATTGACTATACCTTGTTGTCATGGTGACCGGTGTGATGCTGTAGTCCATTGGGGGCGTGGCTACTCTCGGTGCTCTGCCCGCTGCCGGCGCTGCGGGTGCTGCCCACGCTGCCGGTGCTCCCGACGCTGTTTCTGTCTCCAGCTGCAAACCAAAGAACACAGAAATGAATAAACTGACAGGAAGGAGCGATGTGACATCAGAGAGGCTCGGCGTCAGGCTGGAGGAAGCAGCGGATGCGCTCTGTTGAGAATGAGGCTGACAAGCCTGCGGGGGCGATGGGGGGGGACGGGCGGGATGCACGGGAGCACGGCTGCAGGCACGAGTCCGACCGTGAAACATGTAGATCAGGTAGCAGCTTTAAAAGCTTTTAAAGCTGCTACCTGATCTTCACCTGTGTTGACAAAGCAGCTGGAAAGCTTTTGTTTCCTGTAGCTGTGATGGACTCTCACTCAGGTCAGGTTCAGGAGGTTCTCCCACTAATCTGCCGTCACTGATCGCTGAGAGAAAAGCATCAATCATGCACAACAGTTCTTCAAACAAACCTCTTCAGCGTGTCACTAAACACACGGAGACTTTCTGCAGCACAAGCACGACTCTAAACCCCGTGAAGGTTTTCAACATAAAATCCAATGAAGGGCATTTGTTCTGCTTCTCAATGACATGCAGCAGCTTCACAGAGCTTTAATGGAGCCACATCGGGATGAAGCAGTGTGACCCGGTGTGGCCATCCATGGCGTCAGTGAGGAGGCCTGAGAGCCAGACACTTGGACCGTTCAGGCTGAAGCAGATCATACAACGATTCATTCAGATTGTTTAGACCTGACACACCAAGACGACTCAACCTCACCTCACGTTTACTTTAATGATTCATTCTGGCTCCTGTCAGCAGCTGCTGGGCTGATTTAACCTTCAACATATTTGTATTTCATTAACCTTAAACCTGTCTGGGTCATTCATGTACTTAATGTTGAATCACACGTCTTAAGAGCTGACCGGCGTGCAGCAGCTCTGGAAAAGAGGACGGAAACCACCTTTAACCCATTCTGCCACAAATCTAAGCTCGAAGGTTCTCAGTCTGGGTCATCTTAAGTTCTCCTTGACCCCCAGTGTCACCATGTAAAGAAGCTTTAAGGATCAGAGGAGAAACATTTTTAAGGACCTTCAGGGAAGTCCAGGCGCATTCAAAGATGACCAGAACCAACATTCTGCCAGCAGACCACCAACTGAGCTAAAAATATCCAAATTAATCTTCTTAATCCTAATATTTAATTAATGTGTGCTTTCTTTGGGAACCCCCACATTCCCCCTCAAAAAGCTCTCAAAGGACTCGATGTTTTGAGAGACGTGTGACCTGCTCGCGTCCCACTGCCCCTCATTTCCCACTGAACCCTGTTATACGGAGTATTTGGGACAGCACTGGTGATATTAGATGATGTAAAGAGAATAGATGACAAAATAAAGCAACATGAGGCAACACGAGGAGACCTGAGATAACGAGAAGCAACTACAGAAGGTGGTGTGAGGTGAAGCGAGGCAGCTGGAGCCTGAGTGAGGCGTTCTTTAGTTGTCTTGGTGTGTGGGGTCCTGATGCAGAGCATTGAGCGGGGCAGCGGTGCAGCTTCAGAGCGGCCGAGGAGGCGGAGCTGTCATTGGAGGGGCTCTTACCATGACACGAGTCCCTGAGAACCCAGATGTCCTCGAAAGGACACCCAGACTGTGACAGGCGGCTCGGAGACGAACCTATCAGACAGAGAGACTCTGATGGACCCGGTTCTGTCAGGGAGGGGGGGAGGGCTGACTTAGGAGGTGAGCTGTGTTACAGGATCAGGGGGTAAAGAGAAGGTTCAGTTCAATTCAATTCAATTCAATTCAATTTTATTTATATAGCACCAAATCACAACAAACAGTCGCCTCAAGATGCTTTGTATTGTGGGTAACCCACAATAACACAGAGAAAACTCACAAACGACCCCCTATGAGCAAGCACTTGGCGACAGTGGGAAGGAAAAACTCCCTTTTAACAGGAAGAAACCTCCAGCAGAACCAGGCTCAGAGAGGGGCAGTCATCTGCTGAGAGAGACAGGACAAAAGACATGCTGTGGAAGAGAGGCAGAGATTAATAATAACTAATGATTAAATACAGAGTGAAGTATAAACAAGTAAATAAAGGTGAATGAAAAGAAACAGTGCATTATGGGACCCCCCCCCCCACAGCAGCCTAGGCCTATAGCAGCATAACTAAGGGGTGGTTTAGGGTCGTCTGATCCAGCCCTAACTATAAGCTTGATCATAAAGGAAAGTTTTAAGCCTAATCTTAAAAATAGAGAGGGTGTCTGGTTCCTCAGAAGAGAGGGCCTGAAAGCTGAAGGCTCTGCCTCCCATTCTACTCTGAAGTATCCTAGGAACCACAAGTAAGCCAGCAGTCTGAGAACGAAGTGCTCTATTGGGGTGATACGGTACTATGAGGTCTTTGAGATAAGATGGGGCCTGATTATTCAAGACCTTGTATGTTAGGAGAAGGATTTTAAATTCTACTCTAGATTTAATGGGGAGCCTGATAATAATGAATTACAGTAGTCCAGCCTAGAAGTAATAAATGCATGGATTAACTTTTCAGCATCAGTCTGAGAAAGGATGTTTCTAATTTTATAAATATTGCACAGATGTAAAAAAGCCGTCCTACATATCTGTTTAATATGTGCATTGAAGGACATGTCCTGGTCAAAAATGACTCCAAGATTTCTCACAGTGTTACTGGAGGCCAAAGTAATGCCATCCAGAGTAAGTATCTGGTTTGACACCATGTTTCTAAGATTTGTGGGGCCGAGTACAAGAACTTCAGTTTGATCTGAATCTAGAAGCAGGAAATTAGAGGTCATCCAGGCCTTTATGTCTTTAAGACATTCCTGCAGTTTAACTAACTGATGTGTGTCATCTGGCTTCATGGATAGATAAAGCTGAGTATCATCTGCATAACAATGAAAAATTATGCAATGCTTTCTCATAATACTGCCTAAGGGAAGCATGTATAATGTAAATAGAATTGTTCCTAGCACAGAACCCTGTGGAACTCCATAATTAACCTTAGTGTGTGAAGAAGACTCCCCATTTACATGAACAAATTGGAGTCTATTAGATAAATATGATTAATATGATAAATATGACGAGAGAGGAGTGACCTGGATCAGAGGTCAAAGAGAGGCTGAATACAGGAGGGTAACACCACAGGGTCAGTCACACCTTCATGGTTGGAGTACACTCAGTGTTGGATTCATATTCACTATACTGCCAAAAGTATTCACTCAGCTGCCTTCACCTGAGTAACATCCTCTCTTAATCCAGAGGCTTTGACATGATGTGGGCCACTCTTTGCAGTTATAACAGCTTCAAATCTTCTGGGAAGGCTTTCCACAGATTTAGGAGTGTTTATGGGAATTTTGGCCCTAATTCACCCCACTGTGGAATATTTAGTAGTGAGAAAATTTCAGGACTGGACTTGTTGCACAGGTATCATCCTATCACGGTACCACTCTGGGATTCACTGAGCTCCTGAGAGCGACCCATTCTTTCACTGACGTTTGTAGAAGCAGTCTGCATGCCTAGGTGCTGGTTTATACACCTGTGGAAGGGACTGGAACACCTGAACTCAGTGATCTGGTTGTGTGAGTGAATATTTTTGGTCATATAGTGCATGTATCTGCAGTGTTAGGCCAGGATTAGATGTCAGTTAACATTAGCATTAATCTTATCTAACAGGTTTGTTCAGACTCCTGCGTTTCCTTTTTTAAAAAGCAGCAATACTGCACTGCTGTGAGAGCCCGCGGAGGCACGAGCAGGGCGATGTGTGACATACCGCATGCACACTGCAGTGCGACGCTGCTGCAGTGGGTGTAAGTTTGGAGAGAAAAACATGGAGGCAAACTGCTTTTTAGTACCTGAACCAAACATCATTACAGCCTGCAGGTGTGTGTCTGCAGTGTGTGTGTGTACCTGTGCTGGTCGTGAGGCCGTTGGCCAGCGGCAGCACCACATGGGTGGGGGGTGCGTACAGAGTGTAGGAGTCGTCGGTCTGAGGGGCGGAGCTGAGGCTGGAGGAGAGGGGGGCTCTGGACAGCAGCTGCTGGCGCTGGGTGGGCAGAGAGGCGTGCCGGGACAGGGTGCCCCCTACAGGGCGAGATGGGGAGGAAGAGGAGGGAGGAGGGGGAGGTTATCAAGCTGATGGTTAGAGGTGGAGGTGAGTGATTATGTGGTGTGGATGGAGAGATGGATGCTGGAAGGAGGAGAGAGTAGCATGGGATGGTCTGGAAGCAAGCGGATTAGTTTCTGTCTCAGGTGGAGGTGAGGGTGGAGGCCTTTAAATCGATTGACACCTACAGGAAGTAATAACTCCATCTGTACAGACTGACGGAGGTGAAAAAACGTCAGAGTGGGGAGAAGACGTAGAGATGACGCTCAGCGCTCCTCTCTAATAATACTATTGAAAGGACCCAAAAACTCGGTTACAGCTTCAGAGAAGAAGAACGCTTGCTCGGCCCTTTGTGCTCCTTAGAGGGTGTGTGGTGACATTAAACCTTCTGCAGTGTAAATCAAGAAAGCGTGAGGAGCATCGACCCCACAGACGGACTTTGGGAACTCCTCAAACCTGTGAGGGTTACAAAGTTTGACTGACCGTTCCTCCTGCTGATGACCTCCACGATGGTCGGAGGGAAGAAGCCCACTCTGTCCACGCCTCTCTGGCTGTCGTGGATGTGGCCTTTCCAGCGTCCGTCCACGTGCTGCTCCAACACCTGCAAAGGGCAAAGGTCAGCTGGCGTCTCTTACTGAGTCCTTTACAGGTAAACCCGAGTCGCAGCTAATTTAGCTCCAATCTGGGATTATAGCTGTGGCTTCCTCTGACACTTCAATCACTCAGGAATAATCTGAGTTAGAAACAGCTACAAGTCAAAGATTCAGGGCAGCTGCTACCTGAACATGAGCTGAGCAGCTGAAATTAACTGATCCTTCATTATTTTCTTGAATTAATTCTTATTTTTTTATTTTAACTCTTAATATGACGTGTGTTAAGAGCAGAGTGAACTTTTACTCTAAACTTTGTGCTATTACTTCTGGAGAAGGTCCAGAATCGTTGTCTGGATTTTCCCACAGTTTACACAAGAACAGGAAGTTCTTCATCTTCACTACAGGACTCTGACGTTTAATTCTTCATACGAGTCTCAACACGAGGCCTCCAACCTGCAGCACCTTCATACCTTCAGCTTTGCTCACCTGCATGATTCACTCACAGGAAGTGCCTGCTGATCTGCACAGATCATGTCTTTGGTTAAAAGCGGGTCGGTCGAGATATGAAATCACTTCTGACTGATCTCTGCTTCATTTACTGCAACACTAATTTACTGACACGCTGCCCGCACACAGGCGGGAAATACAGGAAGGAATTTACAGGAAGCTGATGCTGGGCTCGTCGCCACCTGCCTCAAACATTAAAGGTGTGTCAGAGACTGATGTCTCACACCTGAGATTTAAAGTTTCATCATCAGAAACAGCTCACATACCGGGAGATAATTCTTGTTTAATGAGTTTTAATGTTGCATCGAAACCAGACCACCACAGCTAACGGAGCGGTCGAACCCCGAGCGGCTCACCGTGATCAGGTCTCCAGCCCGGATGTTGAGGGCAGTGGGATCGTGGAGGTTCCAGTAATCCTTCAGAGCTCTGACCTGCAAAACACCCGTCGCATCTGAAGAGAAACCAAACAGGAAGTAAGTGAGACATAACTGTTTATTTATTTTTAAATTTCACCCTATTTCATTTCATTGTTAACAAATGGCCTCAATAGTAAAACTTCAAAATACCTATAATTATTGATAATAAGTGTTTCAAAGACCAATAAGATGACTAAAATGTAATGCTTATTATTTCTTTTTTTTCCCTAAAAATGAATGTGACGGCAGGCCGACGAGGTAAAAATGCTGTTTTGTATAATAATCGTCAGGAACACCAACAAACTGCGCTGTTGGTATTTAAAGAATAACTTTAGTTATTATCATTATTTATAGTTTGTATATTTGAGTTTCTACCTAAAAATGACAACAATACATCAAATACATGATTTAAATTTATTTTAACCACTAAATCAAACTGAATTCACAGGAGGTGAAAAAATAAAACGTACCTAGCTACATTTAGCTTTTATTTTCTCTCCACTATGAATGGATTCAAATATGAAATGAAAGCTAAAAGTTCACTAAAATTAACATTTTTCACAAATAGAACAATGAACAAAAGAACTACACTTGATTTAGCTTTAATTCATGTTAGCAACATTAGTTATAGCTAATGCTAGCAGCAGCCTGACGTAGCGCTCTGCCGTTAGCACTGCTGTTAGCTTTGCCGTTAGCGTGTCATGCCATCATTCTGATTTTAAGTAATTATTTTTACCATCTTTTTATTGCTATAGTTTGATTATAAAATAAAGTGCCAAAATAACCAACGTCTAAAAATGCGTATTATTCTCCCACTGTTTGAGTTTCTATTAAGTTTGTCTTGAGAGGTGCTGATCGTGATTGTCTGAGAATCCACAAAGATCCAAAGAGGACAGAAAGGGCGTGAGAGGAGGATGAAGCACCCAGAGCGGCGGTGCTGATAAGCAAACATTTACACAAACTCTTTGGACAGAGTCTCAGCGGCGGCCCCGGCAGTACCCACAGCCTGCTGAATGCAGGCGCTAACGGCACGCATCAATAATTAATCTGCAGCACGAGCACGCACTGGAATTATTCATCTCCGCGCTCAGCAGCAGTAAACAAGACGGGAAAGTCTCCATCCATGTTTAAATCACTTCTTCAACACAACCGCTCATTATTCCGTCAGGCTGTTCCCACAGGAACTTCAAACGCTGCAGGATTACAGAGCGCTGCACACACAGCGCTGCTAAATTTGAGGCTGGATCTGCTCTTTGAAGCTGCGCGAGCCGACAGATAAGAGTTTAACGTTACATAACTCCAGATTTATACACAGCCGCTCTTTAAAATGCAGCTTATAGAGTCAGGTGAACCTCTGTACCAGCTGCACTCAGATAAGGAAGAGGTGAGGGCTTATCAGAGTGAAAAAGGAAGGATGAGAGTTCAGCAATACTTTATTTCACAGGTCTCCTGTTTAAGAAGCGCTTAGTGCCAAGGTGGAGCCCACGAATGCTGAGATGCAGCGTGTGAGCCGGGTTTGTTCGGACCTCGGAGCAGCTGCTTGATGTCCCTGCTGGCGTGGGAGGTGGTGAACTGGTTGACGATGTCCAGCGCCGTCTGGTTGTAGGTGTTTCGGATGTTCACGTCCACTCCAGCCTGGACAGAACAGCACAAACCTGTTTATGTCACATATGAATAAGACTGAGAATATTCAGTTCTCCCCGGGGAGCTCTGATAAGAGCTGATCTGATCTTACATAAGCATTAAACTCAGATACTGTTGCAGGGCATGAACGATGACGTCCTCTCTCCTGCTAACGGCTTTTATCCATCTATTAATCATCCATCGGATCTGAGTCCCGACTGAATCTCATTCAATTCAGATTTGACGGCGTACGCTGAACTAAAGTCATAAATTATAGGCAGGAACAATGAATATTTGAAATGTACGTGCTGATCTTAACGAGGCGATAACGTTTCTGTTATTTCGAAGTAAACTCACGTCCAGCAGGAGTCGCACCACTTCGGTTTTTCCGTAGAGCGAAGCTTCGTGCAGAGCAGTTCCAGACTTGGTGGTCTTGTTGATGTCCATGCCGGCCTTCAGCAGCAGCCTGAAAAAAGACAGCCACATCCTGTTTGATGCCGGACAACTCAGAGTTCACGAGTTCCTGTGTCACTGAGCACACCGACACAGGGTGACCCTACTAACCCCAACCCTAATGACCCTCACAGACGACCAGCAGGTGGGTATTCCACCATCAGCGCTTCAAATAAACCTTTAATTTCACACATTTTAGCTGATAAGTAGCTTTGAACTGTGCAGGATTAGTAACCCCAGCTTTGTCAGCAGGAGCTGGTTTCACACTAAAACAAACAGACCTCAGATTAGCCGCCGCGCCGCGTCAAACACTGTTTTCTTATTCAGTGAAGCAGCTCGGCCTCATTTCTCCTCACTTATTATTCAGCAGGTGAATGTAAAAACTTTAAAATACTGAAATACTGCCTGTTAGAGTCAACTGAACACACACACACACACACACACACACGCACAGACACAGACAGACACACACACACAGAGGAACACTTGTAACTGGGATGAAACGCTGTGAAACTGGGTCAGAGATGTAGTGGATTTCACATCTCTGCAGGGAATGTGAGGCATGAAGAAGACTCCCAGAAAAATAAAACACACACACACACACACACGCACACGCACACACACACACTTCGTGCACCTCTGTGCGAGCGTGCCGGCTCAGCGGTTACACACCACAGACCACAGCAGCCCTGCCCTCTGATTGCAGCATCTCTGCACACACTCGCTTTCACACACGGCTCAAAGAGGAACCTGAAGCAACCTGCATTCTTTATAGTGACCAGCAGGGGGCGACTGCTGTGGTCCTAAGGAGAAGTCTGAATGGACAGACAGCCACTCTGAGCTCAGTAAACTCTGTCTCTTTATGGTTTGATTGAACAATCATGAAGCAGGGAGAGGACTTCGGGCAGAGCTACCAGGTCAGCTGCAGGAGCACTAACCAGGTAAGGAGGAAGTTAGGAGGTTTTTTCACCATCAGATGCTGAGACCCTGAGATTCTCTCTCGTTAGTTTTGGCTCATCAGCTGTTCTGAAACTTTTATTTCACGTACAGTAACAGAACTCTTCATCGTGGATTAGTAAACCTCCACTCTGCGTGTGAGGAGCTGCACTCACAGTGAGACCGAGAGCAGAGAAACTACAGGGATCATAAAACCAGGAAAGACTCCCACACTGAGCTGGAATAAATACATTGTTTTTATGTTGTCATGTGTTACCATAGCAGTAAATCCACCCCTCGCTCATCACGATTGGTTACACGACTGCTTCTATCTTTTACCTACAGTCTTTGCTTCAAACTCAACATTGTGTTTCTCCGAGGGTGTGCGTTTTAATCCAAACACATGCAGTGAAACACAAAATCCAAACAGGAAGTGACCAAAGACACCGTCCAACCTCGTATCGCCGGTCTCTAAAACACGACTGTTAGGATGAGTCGACGATGTCCGACTCCCGTCTTACCGTATGACGTCTTTGTGTCCGTTGCGGGCGGCGAGATGCAGCGGCGTGGTGAAGGCCGAGTCCGTCGGCTCCTTCCTCTCGCCTTCCAGCAGCGCCACCACCATGTTACTGCTCAGCAAGAGCTGGGCCACCTGAGAGGGCGACAGGGAGGGGACAGCAGTCAAAGAGAGGAGGTTTCCCAGAGCGAGAAGCTCCTGCAGTGCGTCATGACTCATGTTCCCACAGCAGAGCAAAGCCTGAGAAGCTTCAGCTCATTATTACAAAGTTTACAAACAAACACCGCATAATTATGAGCTCACGATGAGGAAACATCAACAGAGCCTCACAGCAATCTGACTGAAACGTCCTCTGTGAGACACAGTCGGTCGTCTAATGAATCGAATCTGCCGACGTCTGAAAGGTCAGCTACACAATAAAGCATCGCTTTGGTGACCACACTGTGACCTACACATGCAGAGGGGTCGCAAAGAGGGCCGTCCACACTGAATCTAAGGCAGTTATTAGTACATGTGAGCCTGGACTCAATCATCAGTCCATCAGTCCTAAAGTCTTCTGGGGACTACGTTCTGCACTACAACCACAGCAAAGCTCCACCTTCACACACTACAACCACCCGGGACTTTATGTGGGGTAAAACGTGCTCCCCAGGCGGTAACAAAGGTCCTCCGCTGTAAAACGAACGAGATGGAGGTAAAAAAAAGTGCCGCCAAACCCAGGTGCAGGTGAGTGTGAGGTGAAGCATCAGTGACACAGAACGTGGAGTGAATCCAGATGTTTGGGGGCAGTCGCAGTGACACAGCTGGAGGCAGCAGAGTGGTCCTGTGGACTCCCTCCCTCCTTTACAGATGCAGATTTTTACATTTTAATGTCAACAATGAGGAGCTGATAATCTCTAGAGGAGAAATCAAACTGCTCCAACCTGCTGCACCCCTCTTTACGAGCTCTGTCAGGGCCTTTATGGGGGGGGGAGTAAATGAAGCACCTGCTCCTGGGTAAGTACATGTAAGCAGCCCTGAACAGCTGCTGAAGGAGGGCGTACGTCTACAGACCAGCAAAAAGGTAAACTGAGTGGATGAAAGAAAGACGAGCAAAACCAAAGATTCAAAAGCAGAAACTCTGTCAGCTTCTTTCATCCGTCCTGTTCTCCCTGATCCTTCACAATATTCCTCATTAAACTAAAGAAGGCAGAATTAAAACCAGCCCTCGGTGTTTCTGACTTATTCCACTCTCCCACCGCAGCACCAACCAAAACCAGCTCCGTGCGGGTGATTCCCGACTGCAGCCATCACTCGCCCTCGGGAACAGAAACCCGAGAGTCTGACTTCCACCCCGGACGTTCTGGCCGAGCACCAGCTGATCGGTTTGAGATGGGTGGAGGTTCGTGGAAACGCAGCAGCTGCTGCCGACACACCCCGACATCACTGAGCACAGCTGAGGCCAAAGCTCGCCGTTCTGAAACGATGCATCCTTTAACCCAGAGGGACACATCCAATATCCAGCATCCACGTGAGGAAAGCTGAAGGTTCATGCTGGAAATCCTGAAAAACTCGACCACGTGAAGGTCTGTTCTACATGCTGGGGCTGTCTATTGTCACCAGGGGGCAGCATTTAAAAAAATATGTGGAGCATTTGGAGGAGAGGATGGACTGCTAACATATCAGCTAGCATTAGCTAGCATTAGCTAGCTTCATTTAGCTGCCACAGCCTGTGTGAGAGCATCACTCAGACTCAGATACCTGCTAATCAGTGCTCAGAATTTCATCCTCTCTTTCAGGCCCCTCCCTAAAAGCAAACGGTCCTCTTATTGGCCAATTTCTGGAAGCCTACAGAGGCGGGGTGTGAGCTCCGCCTCCTCCTCATGCCCATGTGGAGGCTCTGCAAATCAACTGCAATCTGACTGAGGTGTCAACTATTTGTGTTTTTAAATTTTTATAGATTTAAGTGTCTTTTTAATGATATTTTGTTTAGTTTTTAGTTAACTGTAATTTTTAAATCACTGCTGTGAGAGCAAAGCAGAGAAACACGAACACACGGAATACCTGAAAACAGAGAAACTCACCTTGACTCGTCCAAACTCACAGGCCAGATCCAGAGGAGTCTTCTTGGCCTTGTTGACCAGACACGGGTTTGACTGATGCTGCAGCAACATCTCAGACTGAGACACACAAACAAACAAACCGTTAACCCGACAGAGGCTCGAGACGCTCAGTCACACAGCAGATTTAAGGCGACGCTGCTCTGTGAGAGCATGATGCTAATTAATCCTTCGTTAGTCGGGTCGGTGCAGCCTCAGCTCCTCCTGAGGCTGCAGAAACCAGCATGAATCAGAAATATTTCTCTGGAGTTGGCGGTACTCATACGGATCATTTTTTGTAGAAGAGTCATGTGACCTGTGAAACGCTGCTTTTGGATTGGTCACATGTTGCCAGCCCCGCCCTCTTCCTGTGGCTGCCCAGAGGAAACACTGGGTGAACTTAGAGAGCTAAGAGCAGCTTCCTGTGACTGGTTATCCTGAGTCCAGCTAGCAGAGACACCCTGGCTGTGCTTCATGGTGCAGGTCCCAACACAGACTCACAAACAGCAGCAGCTGGAGCAGCAAAAACCTGCAGAGCATCTCAGAGGAAACAGCATTGGTGAAGTTCACGAGCTCTGGACTTCAGGCAGTCAACGACTGCAGACTAATGATCCTTCAAGCATCAAAAACAGCCCTTACATTTACAGTTTTAGTTCGTTCAGTTACTTTGAGCCTCTGAAACGCAGCAGTGAGTATAAAAGGTCTGTAATGCAGTGTGAACCTGAACCACAGCACAGAGCAGAGACCACAGAGACTGTCCACACGCTCACGGACCTGCCAGTAAACCGCTCCACAGGCTGACTTTAAATGACGGAGGGTGAGTCGAGGTTATGTCATAAGCTCCAGAAAGACTGCTCCTTATTTGTCTGTGAATGTCACGCAGTGATGCTGAGAGCTCTGCATCATGCCTACAGCTGCTCGTTAACTTTAAAAGGACCTCGCTGTCCCTCATTAAGATCTCAGGAAGTAAAGCTGAAGGAGAGAAACTCTGAGGATGAATAATTTACTGGGCTGAAATCGCCGGAGGACGGGATGTGAATCTGACTCCAGATCAAACACCTGCAGAGCGCCGCGCCATCTCAGCCCCGATTATTTCATATCGATGCCGTCGTGTCAATAAAGTTTCAGAGCTGTCAGCCTCCAGCTCTGCTGCTGAGGAGACTCATCCTGGAGACCAAGCTTTAATCAAACGTCCAGATTAGCATATTAATCGTCTCCCTCGGGCCGGGTCACACATGGAGCGGGGCTGTTTCGGCTCACCTACATTCATCCTAATCCCGGCCTCAAAGCTGCGAGAGCGGCGAGCGCCACAACAGAAGGAATCAAATCCGACCTCAGGATTACTCATTTCATCAAGCATCCCCTCCTCTTCCTGCTCACATCTGTGCTGCTGAGCCTCCAGACTCACAAACACCAACAATCACCCCAAAGCTACACTCCACAATCCCCGTGGGACCCCAGCGTGGGAGTCTGTGGGGATTTTGGAGCTCCGGCCGGCGCTCGATGCCGGTGAGGGCGTGTTTTTGCTTCCGTCTGTGGGGTATTTTTACAGTCCACGCCTTTGAGTGGGCCCAGCAGTAATGAGGCACACAGTTTAAGGTATAAATACACAGGTATAAATACACTCACCACTTCATAGTGGCCGTACTGAGCGGCCAGGTGCAGAGGGATGTGACCGTCGAGTGAGGCGCCGTTGACCGACGCTCCGCAGCGAAGCAGCATCAGGACGGATTCGGCTTTACCCTGCCAGGCCGCGTAGTGCAGCGGACGCATTCCTGCACGAGTCGCACAACAAAAGCAACACAAACCCTGTGAGCGTGAGTCGCTGTGAGACACGCGAAGGCGGAGCTGAACTTCCAGGTGTGTGAGCGTCTCACCGTTGCTGTCCTTGATGTCCACGGTGGCCTGAGCCTCCAGCAGCGCCGACAGCAGCTCGGTGGTCCCTGTGAGAGCAGCGTGGTGCAGCGCCGAGAACCTGAGGTCAAAGGTCACAGAGACACAGAGAGCTTTAAAGTCACAGACGGTGACACGCTGTGAGTCTGTGTGAAGGGAAGGGTTCCTGCAAAGCTCATATAAATGATTATCAATAAATCTACTGTAAATGAAGCCATAATCATACAGATGATGCTTCACACTCAATCACACGTTGGAGGACGTTTCATATAGAACATGAAATAATACAATCATACAGTACTGTGTGTAAACTCAGAGACTGATGGACCTGTACTTATTATATCTGAACACATTTCTGATATTTCATACTCTGTATGCCATAACTGCAGCCAGACTCTGATCTGACGCCCCTCTGCCTGACCACTGTGACATCACAGAGTCAAACTTTCAAAATAAGACAGGAAGTGGCCCCTGTGACTCTCTGCCCTGTTGTAGTGAACGCACACATGCTTCATTCATGCCGTGCCTTGTTTGCGTGATCGCTGTGTTTGTGTGTGCGAGTGACACCAAGGCGTCACTTCTGCAGCTCCACAGAGCGGCGTGTCACATGCTCCGTGTGTGAAAAGGCGCTCCGGATCCCTGCAGCACGCCGCCCAGCTGGATCACAGCCGACGCAGACACACACCACATCAGTGCGCCCGCCGCCACCGGCTTCATTCACACAGATGTCAAAGGAGCCTTTCAGAGGAGTGGGAGTGGAAACAGACGTCTGCTCTTCCTCACAACACGACTCTGTCCGTGATTTTAAATCACACATTCAGACCTGATCTGTGATTCAGGGCGAGTCAGAGGGAAACAAAAGGCTCAACAAACGCTCGGTGGTGTCTGAACTCGCCGCCGTACGGATGAGGAACAGGGCGGAGGCCGATTATCGCGTGAGTCAGACAGGCCTGCAGGCGCAGGTAACAGCAACACCTGGGAACACATCAGCCCCACCCTCGCCCAGCTGTGCCCGTTTCTCTGCTGCGTGTGGAAATATCAGCGACTCTCACATTTACAGTCAGCAGCTGGTTTGGATTTTATTAAATATCTTCATGTTTCACATAACGAAACCAGCAGATGGAAAATGAGTTTGTTATGATTCAGATTTCTCATAAAACACAAACGCACAACGACACAGAACTGATATATTATTATAGTATTATTTATCATACCCCATATCAGCGCTGATTGCATTGAATTCTTTTGTAACTGGTTGCACAAAAGTCAAGTGCACAACATGCAACACCCTCACCCTCCCGGAGACTGCACAGCTCATGTGTTTGGACAGTCTGCAAACACACTGCAGTCAGTCTGTGCTCATTAGAGCAGCACATCTGCACAGCATCTCTTTCAGGGTCCAACCAGCAGATTCCAGCGTTTCGCTCTCAGACCTGATCGCTGAGACCACCGGTTTCCGGTTAGAACGCGGTCTGCACGAGGGAGCCCACCTTACCTGGTTAACACCTGGCTGTATTCTGGTCACCCTCCCATATAAAGCACGGTTTCTGTCCTTCTGCAGTTCGATCGCTGTCCTGCAGGAACTGCGTCACGATGTGCGGAGGAAGTTCTTTCAGTATAAGTCTCCGAGGAGCTGGACAGATTGGTGATTTTCGCTCATTTATCATCGTTAACAGCTGTTACAGCCCGGCGTTGACCTCAGTCAGCGTCACTCTAACACAACACGCAGATCCAGCAATGACAATAAACACAGAAATTTACTATAAATGTAAACACCTCTAAGAAAGGAAACAATCCATACTTGACACCTGAAAATTTCGAGTTTTTCTGACTTTTAATAAACCAAACGGTTACAAAGATGCAGCTGAAGCCACATCAAACCTGCTCCCCCACCCGTGAAGCAGTCAGAGAGGGAATACAGCTACAGGCGCCGTGTCCTCTGTAACTCCAGCAGCAGAAGCATTACAGGAGCTCTGCAGCGAGCAAAGAAAGGAAGAAAGCCGGGGGGGGCGGGGGGCGTTTTTAGAGCTCTCCTTTCTTTCTGTTGTGTAATGTGAGGATGGCATTCTGTGGGTAGGAGACAGCGCCGAGGGCAGCTCCACCAGTAATGGACGGATGCAACAAAGAGCAGCAGGAGGAGGAGACTCTAACGCGAGGACTCGACTCGAGTGCGTCGCCGTGTGACAGCGAGGTCCTGAAAACACGCGCACGCCATTATTCAGAGGATTAACGGCCGAGCGGGACGGCGGAGAGACGCGGGGGTGTCAGAGTTCATCATAAACAAAAAGCTTCAATGTGTGGCCTCTGCACACCCCCACAGCGGCGTCAAGTCCCACAGTCAGGAAGTGATTCAATCAAATGTTAAGGATTCATCGTAGTTACCTTAAAAAGTAATCTGATTACTGATTACTCCTTTTAAAAGTAACTTAGTTACTTTACTGATTACTTAATTTTAGAAGTAACTAAGTTAGACTACTTGTTACTTCTATTAGTTACATCAGCTGCCAGTATCTCTCTCCTCCCTCCATTGTTTATGTTTGTGTGTCTGTGTGCTGTTATTGTCGTCACTCCCCGACACACAAGAAGAACACAAAAATGTATGTTTGCACTGAGGAAAGAGACAAAACAGTAACGCAGTGACTTGGATAAGTTACTTTAATCTGATTACTGGACTGCAAACAGTAACGTGTTAGATTACTCTTTACTGAAAAAAGTAATCAGATTAGAGTAACACGTTACTAAGTAACTAGATAACGAGTTACTGACGTCAGTGATTACAGGTCCTGTTTTCAGAGGATCAGAAGTAACTGGACAGAACTGCTCGTTATAGGTGTCCAAAAACTGAATTATAAATGGACTGCAGGCAAGTACTCAGTTACTCAGTACTCAGTTACTTTCACCACTTTAAAAAGTAGATCTGAGTTTTTCACTTTTCTGATTTTATCACAAAAATATAAAGTAAACAAAAATGAATCCTGCAGTTTCTTTAACGTGGAGCTAAAATCTCAGCTGTAACCTTCAGGCCGCCGTCAGGACTCTGAGCCCCCCCCGCCCACACACACACACACACACACACACAGACTCTGGGACATTGGGGGCCCTCTCATCACCCCCCCACCACCACCACCACCACCCAGCAAGAGGTCCATAGATACAGAGGGGGTCCTCCTCCTCCTCCCTCTCTGCTGGTGTCATCGTACAGACTGGAATGCACTGCAGTGGTATTACACATGCACACACACACACACACACAGACACATACACATACACACACATACACACACACACACACACACACACAGAGTTACAGCTGACATTCCTGCTGATAGTGTCACATTCCTGCAGAGGCCCGACCAATCACAGAGCTCTAAATCTTCCTCTGACGGCCCTCTGTCTGCAGGAATCGGCTGATGGGTGTGGGGGGGGGTGTCTGATTCAGGCTGGATCTCGTGCACCATAACACAGCAGTAAGTTCCCTGATGCTTCGTCTTCACTTCACAGCCGGAGTTTCTGAAAGTCGGCTAGCTTGCAGGAGGCTTTCAGACCCCTGTTCTTTTTTAAAGCTGCACCAACAATGATGCAAATGATGCACTCGTGGTTTATAAGGGAAACCACTGCTTTAGCCTACAACAGTACAAAATACAGGAGACTTTCACCTTGCAGGACCTAAATTCTCACTGCATGTCTTCCTCTAGAAAAAAGCTCAACAAATGCTGGACTTAAAAGCCAAATAAACTCGTTCCTATAACGGCAGCAGTTGTACAAATATCAGCAGCAATTCAATTCAGTTTTATTTATGAAGCACCAAATCACAACAAACAGCCCACACCCCTGGTGCCCTGCCAACCCCCAGCCCCCAACCTTCTACTCTCCAGGAACACCAGGTGAGGCTGTAAAGCACCGGATGGGGTCCTGGGTAAAGTGCTGCATGCCTGTGCAGATCAGTAGACTAACCAGGATATTCAACACATCCTTGATGCCATCGTCACTGCTCTCCACACAGCCTGGGAACACTCGGACCACTCAGGAAGCTACGTCAGGATGTGGTTTGTCGACTATGGTGCGATGTTCAACACCATCAGCCCTGACGTCCTGGTGGAGAAGTTGGCCACCCCTTGAACACCATCATCAAGTTCGCCAATGACCCCCTGTGGTCGGCCTGATCACGGGGGGTGATGAATCAGCCTACAGGAGGAAGTATGGAGCTGCAGGCTGGTGCAGCCAAAACAACCTGGAGCTGAACACCACTGAAACCAAAGAGATGGTCACTGACTTCAGGAGGCAGAGAAAGGACCATGCTCCCACCTTCCATCAATGGAGTCTGTGTAGAGAAGCAGCCTCCTTCAGGTTCCTGGGACCCCACCTGGACTGCCGCACACAGTAGAACTGGTCACTAAAGGCCCAGCAGACTGCCTCCAAGTCCCTGCCCCAGGAACCACCTGGAGGAGAAGCTGCAGGTGTACCTACCGAGCTGTCACCGAGCCAGTGCTGATGTACTGTGTGTCTGGTTCACTGCTCGCTCGCTCTGGTCACCAGGCTCTGCTGAAAGGACCATCGGCTGCCCGATGCCACTTCAGCACTTAGCAGCTAAAGAGCCACAAATTGATGTGGAGCCCTAAAACAGAGCTGAAACAGGGGAAGATCTGAAGTGACCAGAACCCAGACTCTAATGCTGTGTTTCCACTAGTACATACTTTACATTAGGTGGTAGTATCTGGTACCACGTACTTTTTGCGGTTCCAAGAGAGCTGAGTCAAGCCGAAAACGTAGTCAGTGTGCAGTAATTTCAGATAACGTGGAAACAACTGAAACAGCTTCCCCTCGACTTTTAAACCACAGAAACTCAAAGGAATCAGACGCTGGAACAAGATCAGTCTAAACAACAGCCAACAGGTCTGGATTTAAAGAGGGTCTCATAAAACTAACTAAAGACAGATTCTTGTAGCAGAAGGCTGCTCGATCCTCCTCCTCCTCCTCCTCCTGCGAAGAATCAGAAGAATCAGAAGAAGAAGAAGTCACGTAGACCACGACTAAAGAGGCGTCCTGAATGCTGCAGGATGCCCTTTAACAGCACCGTCTCTGCGAGGCTCTGAGCGAAGAGCTTCATTAGACACCAACAGGGAAACACAACTGTGAGACAGGAAGCAACAAAAATGACTGACTGTGGTGAAAATGACATTTTAGTGCAGTTTTTGTTGAATCCTGTGCAGATGAAACAGCCGAGATCGCGAACGACTGTTCATCACATCAAAACCGACTCTTTGGCTCTTTATTTCTCACCAGAAGCCGACTCGGCGAATCAGAGCGGAGACCTCTGAATGACCTGAATGACGTGAACTGTTGCAGGTTTGTAAGCATGGGCTGAGGCAGGCTGACACGTGAAAACACGAGCACGCTCGGACGGCGGCGGGCACCGTGCAGGACGCGCAGGTCTGAGCGTGTTCACCCAGTTTAATAAATCACTGAGGATTCGCACAATGAAGCTCAGCCTGGACCAATAACAGCCCAGATCCCTGCTGGGATATTTATTCAGCCACAGCACTTCAGAGTATCTGAACCTGTTAACTGTTAGCAAATCAAAACACGAGAATAAAGGCCAGAAACACCTGGAACCAACTGAAACTGGTGGAACGACAACACCCGTGTTTTAATGCCAGCGAAGAAACCCCGCCCCACCCATCAGCCACGCCCATCTCCAAGTGTGGAAGTGCAGTGTGCCCGAGTGCAGAGGGTAAAAAACATGAAGGAATTTCTGTTAATGCCATTTTTCAATGTGAGGAAGGCCACAGCTTCATCACCTCCTAACACAAAAACTACATGTGACGGCCGCCAGCAGCTCGGCCCGCCTCCCGGACAAAAGGCCCGATCTGCCGCCATCATGGGGAGCCATTCCAGCGCCACTCTCCATGGAAACGCATCCAAACATGGAGCCAGCGGGCCGCCGGAGACGTCAGCGCAGACGTAAATACTAATTATTCTCACAGGGACGCACAGAGAGGCCTCCCTTTATGCACTGTGTGTGTTTGTTTCTCACACTCTGACCACAGAGCAAACACTCACACACGCACACACACACACACACGCACACACACACAGGCCAACAAATGGCCAACCTGCACTAACAGCCACCCTTTAATGCCTCTGAGTCTGAAGTGCTCCTCAGGACACCTTCTCCTCACCTGCAGAGGAGGGGCGTGGCATCACCGTGTGATGCTGAAAACCAATCAGAGTCCAGAGGAAACCGTCAGTTTCTGTACAGGTCGACTCTGATTGTTGCGTTTCACCTCTTCAGAGTTTCTGTCTCAACACAACACGGACCCACCAAACAACTCAAAGACCTCTGCACGAGGTCGCACAATACATGGAAAGCTGAGCTCTTCCGTCCGATGCACGTCTGCGATGCAGCCAGTATCGCTTTAAAGCCGAGGTCTTCATCATCGTGGTCTTTGAGACTCTTCAGAGGGGTCGAGGAAACCAACCCGGCTGCTGTTTCTGGATGTTGTTTCTACAGGTAAATACCGACTTTATAATCTGTCCGCCTCACAGCTTAAACATGAACATCGGAGCTTTCAGAGCGGACGGTGTGATGTCACACAAACAGCAGCGTGTCATCAGAGTGTAAACGTCCCCGCGATTCACCGACTTCAACCTCTCGCCTGGTTTTATTCCATCAAATCATCAAAGGAAGCAGAGATTAAAGATGACAGGAACGCTGAAACTACCTCCACCATGCTGCTCCCACCACACACTGACACTTATCAATGACCCAGTTATGTCTTAGGAAACAATAACTCATTGATAGTTTAATCGTCTTCTGGCTGCTGACTCGTATTCTCTGGTAATGGAGGCTTTAGACGGGCGAGCCGTGAGAACCGCGTCAGCATCAACGACAAGCTGCTGACGTGCCTGACGGACACCCGGGGATTGTGGGAAGCTGTGTGTTGTGTTTAGATGCAGCAGTAGGATAACTGAGGGAGGAGGAGGAGGAGCTGTGTCTGCGCTCCATCGCCCAGCGAGCCGCCAGCAGCACCGATGAATAATAAAAAAACCTTCTTCCTGTCTGAGATACACATCCCCACGGAGGCCATTAGACCCAGCACACACACACACACACACACACACACACACACACCCTTTCAAAATAAAACGTATTCCACACCAACAGAGAAAGTAAATGATCGATTCCTCAGTAGCAGCACACACAACTTTCACTTCAGTAAAAGTACCAGCAGCACAGTACTTAAAGTAAAGTGTGAGAGTATAATCAGGACAAAGTACTTCAGTCACAGTCTGATCAACAGTCTGAGCTGCTTCCTGTTTTTATATTCGGGTTATAACTGAACTGAACAGCAGTATTTCTGTACTATTCTGTAGTATGTTTCACAGTATTTCTGTAGTATTCTGTAGTATGGTTCACAGTATTTCTGTAGTATTCTGTAGTATGGTTCACAGTATGTTTCACAGTATTTCCCACCGTCCCTGCTCAGAGCCCATTTGTCTCCTCTCTTTAACCTTTCTTGACCTCTGCTGTCAGCGCTGTATTAAGTCATCCAGGCTCTTTGTAAACACTCCTATCTTAATGGTCACCCCTCTTCTCCCTGACCTTTGACCCTGTTGCCTCCTTCAGCCCTCTCAGGAGCCTACAGAAAGAGTGGGAAAGGCGTCTGAGGACTGACGTGGTGCTCCACAGACTCTCAGACGCTCTGAAAAGACTCAAACGGCTCTTTTATGAAGCTCGACTCTCGGGCGGCACTTCCTGATTCGCCGCTTCAGACGGTGAGCAGAAACCCAAAGCAGGCACACCTGACACCTGATACCTGTACGGGGGGGTGTGCCCACCGTGCTCCCGCCTCTGTTTCTGTTTCCTGGAAACAAAGAACTGCTTCACAGAAAGCTGCAGGAACGTCCGGCTGTTTCTCTGATTGTGTTAAATTTGGTTTTATTGTTTCCATAAATGTGTGCAATAAAGGTGGAGCGTGCACCGCCCACAGAGACGCACCACTGGGAACTACATTGCATTGCACTCCACCGATGATGATCTAATTGCATTTATTCATAGAATAAATTAGATGAATAACATAAATACATATTTCTTTTTCATCTCGATCCTGCTCTCATTTATTATTTATTATTAGGATCTGATGTGTGGAAGCCGTGAGTATTAGGAACAACTTTGCTGCCTGATGCATTTCAGCTCAAACATGAATGTTTGTGATGAAACGAGTAATAAAGCTGTTTCTTATGTTCCTGAGCTTTAATCTCTTTACATCCTACAAAGACATGAGCACTGAGTCCCAGGCTCTTCCTCACACTGAGGATGCAGACTCTTCATCAGGAAGTTCCTGCCGCCGCTCTCAGTCTCGCTGCGAGTGCAGCTCCTCGCACACGGAGTGGAGCAGAGCAGCTTCTGCTGCTGTATGCCAAAGAAAAGCTTCCAGAGTCATATTAACGTCGCAGTGGCTCACTCTGACCACAGCTTAGATTCAAATTAAACTTTTACTCAATAAACCGGTTCGTGTGAAAAACCTCTGCTGTTAGCTTCCTCCGGACTACAACAGCTCCTCAAAACACAGAAGTATTCCTGACCACAGTCCGCTTCAAATATCGGGAAAATCTACTTTAATAAAATGAGTGATGGTCTCGTATTGGTTTGAGAGCACATGATCAGACCTGAGGCTGGCTGAGAGGTGGAGGACTCTCTCCTTCCTGGTTTTCCTCCACTAAAGCAGTAAGTCTGAGTGGTAGCTGGAGGAGGGTGGCGGTGACATAACTTCCCAATCAGCACAGCTGCAACTTTCCCAAATATAAATGACGCACAATAAGGACATCGCATTACAGGAGCAGCATGTTAACCTTTGGAAGAGCCTCGCTGCAGTTTTAAGCTGCTCAGCTTCAGGAGGGAGGAAACAACTCCAGGAAGTCTCAGACTAAAGTTTCCTCGTCTCCTTTCAGGCTGCCGACAGGAAACGAAACCAGTCAGCATTTAACCGGCTAATGACCGGCTCCGGGTTCAAACCGACACACTTAAAAAAGCCAGCTTTAAGAGATGTTTGGAAGGCGCCTCTCTGAATCTGCTGAGTGGACAGAGCAGCAGAGTGGAAACTTTTTTATAGCCGCTCAGGGAGCAGGGTAACACGAACACGGAAGAAAAAAACGCTCCCTCGCTGGGAGGAGCGGGTCCAGAAACATCTTTTTATAGTGTTGACTTCATCACTCACCCATCTGAGTCCTGGTAGTTCACATTCAGCCTCTTCGTGGAGCCCAGCAGCTCTGAAAGACAGAAACACACAACACGTGAGCACCTGAGCGTCTCACAGGTGCAGTCAGGAAAACATCTGGTTAGAACATCGAACCTGCTCCCGAGGATAACAGACGCCAAGGCTCATGGGGAACGTAGTCTTTAGAGGCACCTGAAACCAACAGCGTTTCTAGAATGACTGCACAGCAAAAAGAAACCTTCACTCCAACAGTCTCACAAAATAAAGTCAGAGCAGGTGAAGGTGGGAGGAATGATTTCTGCTCCTGATGCTAATGTGTTGGATCCTTTTATTGTTTCTGATTAATAAAAAAGTGAGGGGTGGGGAGAACCACTGCTTCGAGCTAACTTTCTTCTGATTGGCTGCTCCTTGCAAACAGAAGCTTTAAAGAGCATTTTACACCCATTCTGTATTTTTTTTAGCCCATCGAAGCTTTCTGAGAACTTTAATTAGCTGATTAATTAATTAGCTGCCGTACGAGCAGCTGGTGATCACAGTAAGACCGCTGTGGTGTGAAAGCAGAGCTTCTGTCGCAGCACTGTGGCTCATATCTATGGGTGTGTGTGTAACTATAAGACATTAAAATGTGTGGTGTAAAAGCAGCTTCACACTCCTTAAATCCACTGCAGTCAGTGTGCTTACAAACAGGTAATGACTGTGACATTCACAGTTTGTAGAGGTTTTCCTCAGAAGGCTCTGTGTGATATTTGTATAGTCACATAAGCATGAAGCTCTGATTCTGGCCCGACTTGTTTTCAGGCCTTACACCAGTCTCTGCTGCATCACTGCAACCTTCCTGCTACATGCTAACTCACAGCACAGGTCCTACAGGCACCCTGCAGGGCCAAAACTAACAAACTGCAGCGTGATCGTGTGTTATTTGTGTCGGGACCACAGGTGGAAGCACACGAGTCAGTGAGAACGTCCACGTCTGCCTGCTGGAGGATGATGGGACATTAGAGGCAGCAGGAGGCCCTCCTCCTCCCCCACTGAAGGAAATGCGGTCAGAGCCAATGGGAGGAGATGCTTCCTGCAGCAGACGGGACACCTGATTGTAAATCTCCCTGTTGAGGAAGCTTCATTAGCCTGTGGCCCGGCCCTGACCTCCTCAGCAGGTTTGCTGAAGGATCAAACTCAGCGGCTCTTTGATGTGTTGCCACACAAAGACCCTTCGCCGCCGGGGGCGAGACCACAGACTCGTTCCCAACATCGTCCAACGAGGTATCCCGCGGCCTCCTTTTGACTCCTGCTCACAGGAATGCCGTGCTTTTCAAAGCGGCCGGGTGCCTCTGCAGTGTGTTTGGTACAGTGGGGTCTAATCAGCGTGTCATTATAGCCCCACGGTCCACGACTGCAGCTCAGAGCTGAGTCACCTCGAGTCAGAGCTCCGAGGTTCAGGGACCTCATGGAAACCAGTTTAACTCTAACAGGTCCTGTGGGAGCTCCAGGGCTTGAAACCCCAAAGAAGGGCTCCAAGTTCAGCTCCTGGTCAGCAGGTTTTTATTGCAGCTGAATGACTTTATAATCTACAATATTTAACACTTTCCCCATAAATTAATTTGGGATTTTTTAAAAATTTATTTACAATCTCAAAGGATTTTTCACTTTATTAAATCATAAAATTTGGATTTTTTTTCTTATATTTATTATTTGAAAACCTGAAATAATTTCAGGCTTTTCTGTTCATTTGTTTAATTAATAAAATTAATTGTTTAATTCAAAAAATGATTCTCAGCACATTTCCTGACATGTACTCTAATACGCTGTCGCAGGAATAATAAGATAATCCATCACAGCTTCCAAAGTCAGCCACTTTCCCGACTCCTCCTGTCAATACCTGTACCCACAGCCACTGTCAGGGGTCACAGGAGGTCAAAGGTCAGCCAGCAGGCACTTTACAATAGGGATCCCAGACAAGGGATCCACCCACAGACTCATCACCACAGTGAGGCTTAAAGGAGAGTCTGCCGCCATTAAATCTGCTGCCACTGCCCCCCACCGACACCCCCACCCACCCCCACCCCACCCAACAATAACAGCAGCGTTTGAAGTGATGAAGATCTCGGGGAAACACAGCAGGCTTCCCCTCCGGGATGGCAGCGCTGCATTGATAATGACCTGGATTTCATAATTAACAGCAATAAATAAGCGCTCATCGAGACACAAATGAAGACCCAGAAACCGTCTGAAGAGGAAGAGGAAGAGGAAGTCAGACTGCAGGGATGAGACGACTCGACTGCTCGGCGTGACCGTCGCTTTCAGGCAGAGACTCAGATCGGCTTCATTCAATCAGTGACTATCAGAACAGGAATCATTTTGAATCAGATCAATAACTGGATCAGTTTGAAACAGCCTCTGCAGGTTTTAGATAAGTACCATGAGTTTGTTTTACTGAAAAGAGGAGATGGAAATATGTGCATGTTGTTTATATCCTCCTGATCGCTACACTGTGACGCTCTGCAGCAGACCTGACTCAGATGCTGCAGAGTGTGAGGTTTGAACCCAGAGCAGAGAGGCTGCTTTCAGGCCCAGTGCATCAAACCCTGACCTCCTGCTCCGGTCTCTGATTGGATGAACAGATGTTTCCCTAACCCATCCAAGTACAGCATAAAGATCAGATGGAAGTGTGATCCCAAAACTCCCTTTGCATAAAGATGTGATTCAATGATCAACATGATTAATGAGACCAATCACTGATGGGGATCTCCTCCTGCCTTTAAAGAAACTATAAAATAAATGTAGAAGTGAGGAGAACATCACAGCCTCATTTCATAACAGAAACCCTTCAGCAGACGTCTGATCAGCTCCTGCTGAACGATTCTGACCTAATATGGAGGCCACGCCCTAAACTTTGATTTATTCGCATCTTATTATATTCATATGTGCACAGGAATATTACGACATAACCTACTCATATCAATGCATTATGTATGACATCACTATAATCATAAGGCAACCATGTTGTTTACTTGTGAGCAATATTGCTGAGCAGTAGGTATGGCTTTAATATTGCTCAATGATGAAACATAGTCTGTACTATTTATGGCCATGAGTCATCCCTGACCAACATGTTAGACGATGCTCAGCCAATCAGAAGCTACACAGGCTAACCAATCAGGCTGCAGCCTGGAACAGATGCTCCTATAAACAGACTGAAGGTTCTCACTATCAGCTGTTGCCAGCTGTTCAGGGACCGTCATTAGCATATATTATCATAGCATTAGCATCCATGTTGTTTACTCTCCACTTCAGATAAAAGCAGCCAAAGTGCACAAAGGTAGCAAAGATCCAGGAACATGAAGATCGTCATCTTTGAAGAGTAACGAACACGTGTCAGATTTCATGACTCAGCTCTTTGTAGTTCTAGAGTCTGCAGAGCAAAAAGGTCAAACCTCAGAGACAGAATGATGACACTATCCTCCCACTTTACTTGAAAAATTTTTTTAAATGAGTTGCTGGTTGCCCTTAGGTTGTGTTGATTTTTGTTGTTGTTGTTGGAAACCGATTCCAAGCAGTTAATTGCCATCCTAATGCTCCAAAGAAACTTGAAGGCGTGCGGCCGCAGACCTGATCCTCATGTTTGAATCAACGCAACGGACTGCAAGTTCATTACACAATCATCGCATAATTTTCGTGGTGGAAAAACCGCCGAATGGCTCAAATCTTGGCACCGGCACCTCGTCCGTGGAAAAGCGGCCTCAGTCATTTTCCCTTAAGTAACTTAGTCACTTGAGGTTAAATAGGTAACGCAGACCCTTCACTACATGCAGACCGACTGTTTCCATCACACAGAGCCCTGTGAGCGGCACTCACATCGTTTTACATTCAGAAACACCGAGGCTGGTGTCATATCCACCCAGTCACCAGCTGAAGATCACTAGTAAAGCCTTCATCATCATCATCATCATCACCAGCTGCACATTTGTCCAGAGTTATTTTTAATTTTATGTTTGTGGAGCAAAGCGAGGCCGAGTCCCTGCACAGGCTGCAGGCTTTCTTTTTATAATTTCAGCTGAAACTTCGGCGTCCTGCAGATCAGCCACCACAAGAATGTACAGAGAGGAGGAGGAGGAGGAGGAGGAGGAGGAGAAGAAGGAGGAGGAGGAAGAGGAGGAGGAGGAGGAGAAGAAGGAGGAGAAGAAGGAAGAGGAGGAGGAGGAGAAGAAGGAGGAAGAGGAGGAGGAGGAGGAGAAGAAGGAAGAGGAGGAGGAGGAAGAGGAGAAGAAGGAAGAGGAGGAGGAGGAAGAGGAGAAGAAGGAGGAGAAGAAGGAACAGGAGGAGGAGGAAGAGGAGAAGAAGGAGGAGAAGAAGGAAGAGGAGAAGGAGGAGGAGGAGGAGGAAGAGGAGGAGGAGGAAGAGGAGGAGGTTTTCTGCAGGAGTCTGCAGATTTCAGCGGTCTGGTTGGGATCATGAGGCAGATTCTGAAAACAAACCAGCTGTTAAAAACAGAGGATGTAAACTAAAATTAGCCGACCGCTGTGGGTCTCAGGACTGTGATTAGACGTCTGCAGGCACACCTCACACGGCTCTTTGTTTCTCAGCTGCATTTGACACAAAGCAGCAAACAGACGGGGACGCCGCGGCCGCCCGCCGCCGTCCTCCCGCCGCCCGCCGCCGTCCTCCCGCCGCCGTCCGCCCGCCGCCGTCCTCCCTCCTCTCGTTGCGGTGCAGTGGGAGGCCGGGCAGCAGCTCTGCACTAAAGCGCTGGCCGACCTCCAAACGCACCACAACAGACCTGGAGTCAGAAAGTGAAACTCCTGCAGATTACAGCGCGCAGTCAAACAGAAACTCCTTCATGTGGTCAGAACGCTGCTCACAGGACCAGCAGGTCACATGACTGCAGATATCAGCCTCTCAGAGTCTCTGAATATGACCAACAGTAAGAGGTCACACTGAGGGTCACACTCTGTGGCCTCAGCCTGTTTTTTAATGACCACAGATTCTCCATCAGATGAAGATCGAAGAGGCTCCAGGTTAGCTCACTGGGTGAGCAGGCGTCCGGTTTCATTGGGGTGAGTTCGATGTCACTGCTTTATCACTCCTGAAGGATCCAGACCTTTTCAATGGCTCTGCTCCTCCTGGTTTAGGTAACTGTGTAACTGTGTAATCTCTTATTCTGCAGATTGTAACAGCTGGAGATGCTTCTACATGTATCACAATAAGTGTTGTAATGCTTTAGTCTCAGTCGTTACTCTTTTTATGACCCTCGTGGTTGTCGACCCTCGTTTCCTGTTAGTGCCCCCTCAGTGGCTGTGTTTGATGAAGCTGGGCTGTCTGAACACTCTCTGAGGGAAACATGGGCACCAGTCAGCAGCCCTTCGTCCCTCCTCCTCCTCCTCCTCCTGGCCCTCAGAGAGGCTGGCACAGGAACACAGGAAGCTGTGTGAGTGCTTGTCCAAAGCAGGAGTGGGACGTGTCTGCCTCTTATCTGCTGACTGAGGACGCTGCAGTGAAGACGAAGACTCTCTTACATCTTATCTGAGCTCTGGAGGGACGAGGACAGGGGGAGGGGGCATCATCCCCACGCTCGGGCCTCGTGTTAGGACCGAGAGGCTCCCCAAAGGCTGGACTGGGAGCTGAACTGGGCCACGATCACAGACTGGTCTGATCTTCAGCTTTAGACAAACACGGGGTGCAGATGTTAAAGAATCACAGGCTGCTGGATGTGTTTCAATAAAGCTATTCTGCTGCATGTCTGAATATAAAGACCATCTTCTTACAGCTGCTGTAGCTGACACATTTATGATGACGAGAGCTGAATTTATGGTGAGTTTCAGCTCATTTTTCCTGCTTTGGTTCACAGAGGAAGGATGCCGCCGAGTTTTGGACTAAAACTTTTTCCTGTGGTCACATTTGGACTGTGCACTCGGTTCGTTTCAGACACACGATGAGCTGCGGCGCTGCATGAAATAACGAAGGATTATTTTAATCTGTGGAGTCCAAGAAAACAAAAACAACTAGCCTTTAATTTGCTCTAACTCACAGAAATCAGGAAGGAAGCAACGAGTGTCACCAGCTCTGCCCTTTCAGAATAAAACACGGTCTCAGAGCCGCCTGAGGTTAAAATTATTAATGTAATGTAGATTTCTTGTTTGACATCTCATTATTTCCTGGATTATTTGCTGCTCTGAGCAGGTTGTTCTTCTTCATAATGCAATAAAGTTTAAAATATTTGAATAATACACCTGTGACTGGCTCTGATCCTGGGTCAGTGTGTGTGTGTGTGTGTGTGTGTGTGTGTGTGTGCTGCAGAGGCGTTGGGCTGTAACCTGACCATGACTCGTGTGGGAGGAAGAGGGGGGTGGTGTTGTGTTCGGCTCTCAGGGACAAAGCCGGGACTCGGAGCCGGGCCCCGTCTGCACTTCCTGTCCCAACACTATTGTTCCACAGGGCGGGACGCAGCAGCAAACAACAAAATCACCAAACAAGACAGAAGAAAACTTCCTCTCACTTTGTGCACCCCTCCTCTCACACCCACCCCCAGGTTAAATCTGATCCACAGTCTGCAGGTCGGTGAGGAGGTCATGCAGCTGCAGCTCAATGAAAACACAAACCTGCAGAAATAATCTGATCAACACATATAAATTTAATGTTCTGCTCCCATTAAGAAGCACACAGGGGTGATTTTACTCATTTAGGGTTAACCAGCTTTTAAAGGATATTTCAGTACATATTTTAAAAAGTGGCAGCTTGAGTCTGCTGGAGAGGAACACCTTCACTTCCTGTCAGCAGGTGAAGCAGTGAAAATGTTTGAAATACAAAGTCCCAGTGTTGTAGTCAAGACACCTAACCCGAGACCGAGACAAGACCAAGGAGGGGCCGAGACTGAGCCGAGACCAGGACCACAGCTGACATTCTTTGCACAACACACACGCACACACACGCACACACACACTCACAGCAGTGGGGGTGTGGAAAAACTTGTCAGCAATGATCCGCTCGTGTTAAAGGGTCGTTTTTTCCAAATGATGGAAATCCGTTGGAGCGACGGAGAACTAATGTGGATGAAATGCTCGCTTACACGGAGCCGCCTGAGCCGCCTTAATGCAACAACTTTGTGTCGAGGGTTTTTAATAATAATCGTTGCAGCCCTAAAATTTGCATTAAATTTTCATTTTGTGTATCAAAATACATGAAGGTTGGTATTTATCTTTCATGCTGGGATTTTTTGTTGAATTGGAAGCCTGAAATTTTCATTTGATCTCATTTTTCCTTTTACTTCTCGCATTCGCGCAGGTTGTCACTTCGATTTATGTAGCGCACGCACGACCGTGGTGAGATCAGACGTGCACATTGTGAATGAAACTGCCCGTGCCCTGTGGTAGAGTGCAAATTGTGGTGAAACGATACAGGCGCAAGCTGTGACAATAGCAGCAACCTAGCAGGGGCGGAGTCTGCGGGGTGCGCTCCTGGGAGAAGGCAGAGGAGCGCAACCTTTGTTGGATTTGAATCAGTACGTTTTACATCCAATAAAAGCAAAGATGTTAACAAATAAACTGGACAATATTCTGGCAATTTACTGATATTTCCACAGTTGCGGTCTCGACTGGTCTTGAAATAAAATCCCGAGTCCTCAATGTCCAAATCCATGACAAGACCGTTCTCGAGTACTACAACACTACAGAGTCCACTTAAAGCCATACCCTCTGAAAGTCTATCCATGTAATCCCCACTGCAACCATCACTGCATCACCAACAGCTGATCTACACCACAGCAGCAGGGACCCTGGAGATGCTTGGCCATGAGGTGAACAGCCACAAGGAACAAGGAGCAGGACCCTCCATGGAGAAGGAGACTAGAGGCTAAGATCAAGGCAGCAGGGAGGGAAGTCAGCCAGCTATCAGAGCTGCAGAAATCTGTAATGAAGAAAAAGGTGCAACAAGCCGTCCACACCTGAGGCCTTAGAGACAGCCAATCAGAGACTCACAGCCTCGGCCACCACCACCACCAAGGCTGGAGACGGAGACATAACCCCCCTGCTCAGTGGCTGGTGGACCTGAGAGCAGACCACAGCAACAGATTTTTCTCATTCTAATAAATTTGTCATGACTTTTAGTTCCACACCCCAGAACAAAGAGCACGTTTCGTCACGAGGCGTTCACTGTGGGCCGAGCCAGCTGGAGCCACGACTATCGGCCGTCTGATATCAGCGACGTCACGCTCGCAGCAGAGCTGATAAGACGTGCCTCGACAACTCGGCCTGAACGCTCTGCAGGCTCAGCGGGAATGCAAACAGTATTCCTGCTGCTCACACGGTGCAACGCACAATAAAACATCTTCTCAAAGAGTTCAATCCGAGGGTCTGCTGAACACACACAAAACTCTCACACACACACTTTACAAACAAGCCCGTGCAAAACACAAAAGAAGAGTGCAAAAAGCTGCAGTTCATTAATGCAGCCTGTGAGTTTAGGTGTAACTGAGGAAGAGAGTATGTCTTTTATTTTGAAGGAAAAAGGAAGTTCTCATATTTGAAAACTTAACAAAAAATACAAAATAAATGTCATTTAATTTGAACCTGATCTTGAACTCCACACCTTTGATGATGGAGGAGCCTGAATGGACCGTCAGCACATTTATGTTTCAATAAAGCTCCGCGAGTCCAAACCAAACACAACCTGCAGCTTTTACATCCACAGGACTCGGCTCCGGTTTTCCTCTTTGGACGTGAACTTCACAGCTCGTACCGAGGATCCCGCCGAGAGCCGATAAATCAGAGAACCCGATGGGTTTCACGGCTCAGAGCCGGGTCACCGTATAAAATAAATTTCTCACATGACTATTTCAGGCTGATCTGGATCTTTCCAGGAGGAAGAACTTTATTACAAAGAGTTCGTTTCTGTTATCGTTGTATCCAAGTCTTGGATTGGATCGGTTCTGTCTCTGGACGTGAGAGGAACTGTGCTTTGTTGGTGCCTGAGTTTTGTGACGTTGGCGTTTCTGTCAAAGGAGTCTGGTGAAGAGTAATGGCTTCACTTCCTGTCAGACAGGAAGTGAAAGGTTGGAAAGTCACAGTGCAGATGAAAGCGTTTAAACCTCAGAATGAAGGAGAGGTAAGATGAAGAAGTGCAGCAGGAGGGAGGAGGAGAGAGGCCTGAGGTGTAACCTCTGCATGTGGCAGCGTTTCAGAACATCTGTCAGAGAACGTTACTCGATCAGCTTCAAGCCTGAAGCAGGAGCAGGGAGAGCGTCCTGACCGAGGGAAACTGGAGCGGGACTTTGGGGAGAAACAAACACACAACAACATGCCACTGGATAATTATCTGATCGGGAAAGACAGCCTCACAGTTTTCAGGTATTTCTGAGCCGTTGGATCTCAGTTTATGTTTCATGTGACCTTTTTATGAGAGGAGATCCGGAAACAAGGACATGTGACTGCTGCAGAGCCTCAGGACAACTGATGGGAAAGGTTTCCGCCACGGCGCTCCGTGTTGCATCCAGGCTGGAAGCAGAAAGGGAGAGACGGTCGACTCTGATGGAGGTTTATCAGACGGAGCCTGATTAAAGTCATGCAGTTAGAAGCCTGAAAAGGCTCTGAAGCGTCTCTGAACCTCACAGCAAAGAATCAGAGCTGCAGAGCTCGAGGCGTTTTTAGCCGCATCGCCTGCAGACCTCGTCCTCCTCACCAGAAAGCTCTGAAGAGTTTACTTTGAAATCTGACCTCCTGGCAGACAGGATCCAGTAATTATCATAAACAGGTGGGAAAATGTGGCTGTGTTGGCTGAAGAGGCCGGTGAGATTTTTACCATTAAAGGATTCAGAGGGAAAAACAGTTTTTGGTGTTTGACTTCATACACGGATGAAATAATGAGCTCCAGGAAAGTGGAGTGGGAGCCACCGGGGATCAGACTCACTCCAGGACCTACACCGAATCCCTGCGGTCACCCTTCCTCGGACCTCGCCGGTCTGAGTTACTAATCCACTACTAAAATGTCTGAGACGCTGCACCGCAGCAGGCTTTCAACACACTTACAGTCGTCCTCACAGACCCCTTTGGCCCAAAGCAAGACCAAGTTTTAGGGACATAAGTGGGGATTTGTGCTTCTGCATTAAATCTACACCACAGATACGTCACAACCACCAACCCTTCTACGAGCCTCCATCCTGACCTCCTGTGAGCCACCCTAGAAATGCAAATGCATGTCGCACTGTATGTTTCAGTGCTGTTGTTTCCTCCTCCTGTTCTTCCTTCGTCTGCAGCCAGTTTTCCACATCAAAGAGAATGGACCAACTTGAAGAGAGAAACTCCACCATCAACTAGTGTTTCAGTAGTGCAGGCACACCTTGCACAGGTATAAAGGGGATGTTCCAGGGGCTGCATAGAGTCAATGCAGAGCTATAAGTCATGCATAACTAGGTGTAGGCACTGACCGGAAAGGTCCAAAGACTTCTTCCTGTTTCCCAGCAGGTGGTGGTTCAGCTTCAGCCTCTTCATCTTCTCTGTGTGGTGGATCCCTGCTGATGGCTGAGCTGAGAGCAAAGAGTTTAATGCTTCACGCTGACGAGTCAAAATCACGTTTCAGTGAAGCTGCACCATCGCTGTTGTTGATTTTCTGGCTTTTCTAATGTCCTCAATATGTTTCCTGACCAATCACAGCTCAGCTACATCACAGAAAAGTTCCTGTTATTTTAGGAAAGAACAAACTCTGCAGCAGGCTGTAAAATAAGACTTTAAAGACTAATTTATAAGAACGCCGATGGTCCCGAGCTCCAGTTTAACCACATCCATTCTTTTTGACTGAAGAGCCTAAAAGCTTGAAAGCATTTCTGGAGTTCATCGGGTGCCCTCCCCCACGGAGAGCAGAACCAGGAAGAAACTGCATGGAACGGCGCCGACACCGCTAAGAACAAAACTCAGATCTAAGCAGTCAAAGAAATGCTGAGCTTTTCTAATGAGAGCTGAGTGAAACTCTAAAGGACAGAACAAATCAAAGGTCCTGGATTTCTGATCGTCTGCAGGCTCCCCACCTTCGATGTTTTCCACTGTGAGCACCCGAGTGGTTAGAAGCGTGTTTAGTTGCTATTAGCCAAAGTCAGCAGAGCCTCCTGAGGACGCTGAGATGGTTTTCTGAGTGTTGGTGCAGCTGGAAGCTGCTGACAGCCGCCTCTTTCACACTGTGCTGTGGAAACGCTGAGCCGGACCCTTCAGAGCGGCTGAGCGCTGGCATGGACACAAACACCCTGATGGAGCTAACGGTGTGTGTGCGACGCACCAAACCAGCGGTAAATATCATCATGACAACGGCAGCTCGTTAATGACACACTCGCCGTTTAGACTCAAACCTCAGAGTTCCTGTGAGGCTGGAAGCTGCTGATGAACGGATGGGTCGGACCTGCCGGAGCACAGCTCAGACCTTGAGACTGTTCGTGTAAGAACAGCTTAATTAGAGCCTGCAGGGGTTAAACACAGCGAACATCAGCTCAAAGGAAAACATCACGCTTCTGTTCAGATAAATCGATCTCGAACTGAATGACTTTAAAAGTAATCAAACACCTGTGAAGCTCTGCTGACTGACTTCCACTCCAATCAGTCCCTCCACATCTAATTAGCTCATGCCTCATCAAACCATTCTCATACATGTGGAAATGAAGAGAATGGAGACCTGAAATGACCCCGCCCAGCAGCCTGACCTTCAGGCAGTGATGAGCCGTCGGCCTCTGTGTGTACCTGTGCAGGTGAGGCAGGATCACTTCAGGTCTCTGCGCTGGTCTTTGTGCTCATTCATAAAAACTAAAGACTGATGTTTGTGTGTCCTCATCAGGAGCTCTGTGTGGATGTGTGCAGCCGCAGGTTTATATCTGGTAAATATGAGAAAGTAATGTAACGAGTTCCTCTCTCCAGAAAGTAACTGAGTAACATACTGCATTACTTTGAAGAAAAGTATCGGGTACTCCGTGATACGTCATATTTTCTGAACCAGCACTGATGCTACAACATCAATCCTGCAGCTAAGGAGTACTAAAAGCACCCTCACAGTTTTGTTAGCGTGTACTGGTAAACACGGAGCATGCAGGACTCTTCCTGGTTTTCATCTGCTGCCCTTCAAGCTTCACTGGGAAAAATTCCTTCTCAAAGCTGCGTGAATCTTATCTTAGAGCTGTTTATTTCAGCCCTGACCGACAGAAGCAGGCTATCCGAAGGCCTTTAAGTATTGTTTTCCCAGTGACGTGGATCAGGGCGGGGTGTGTTATGGGCTCCTCTTCCTATCCGAAGCTCAAAGAAAAGCCTCAGCACTCCACACATATTGTTCAGGGATGTGAGCTCAGCTCCACGCCCGTTCCTCTTTCCTCCCTGAAAACCTCCTTCGATCTGGACAGCCACAGCAGCTACTCCACCGCCCCCGCCACCTCCTCTCCAACCGGTGACATGTGACCGGGCACGCCTGTTTGTCGGTCAGCGTGGGTGCAGCAGAGCACGCCTCCACTTAGAGAGCAGAGATAAAGTGACAGCAGCAGGCGGAGGAGCCTTCATGTTTAATATCTGAATAAAGTCCAGCTCAGTCTGCTGTAAATGGGAATATTGGGAATATTATCAGGCTGGACTGAGGTACCTGTCACCTCCATCAGGAGCAGGTTCACTAGAGCCTCTTTAGACTGAATCAAGTCTCTGGTGTGGATTTCGGTCTTACTGTTTTCCTCTTGTTATATCTGTGTAGGTGAAAAATCTCCATGGAGACGCAGATATGAACATAATCATCAGCCAGTCTCAGAGGAACGAAAGCCTGATGCTCACCTGCGCCCAGGTGAACACTGTAGAACACATCCTGTGTGATTCAGCTCATCCATTTTTATATCATGCAGACGTGAACAGGAGTCAGTGGATGGCGTGTCTTTGTAACACCACTGCAGACATGATTACCAGACTTCGGTTCCAGCCCTGCCGATGAGCCGTAAGCACGCAGCTATCGTCCAACCAAAGAACAGCTCAGCGTTGATGAATGCAGGTGTGAGAGCAGCGCCTCCTCTCCATGAAGTGATCCTGTTTGCAGCGAGTCTGCTGGCTGAGCACGCTGGTTTTCACCGGAGTCAGATTCCAGCCTCAGAGAGGAGATCCAAGGTGCTGCCGTGGGCTTCACATACCAACGCTATGACATCACCGCCTCTATTCGCCCCTCTGCATTCAGTCGAGCTCCGCTGCTCGGACAATAGCTGGCACAGATACAGCATGGGGGGGGGGTGGGTGGGGGTGGGGTTGGGGTGGGAAAGAGAAAACTGAGTAAAACTCGGAGTTCACAGCTGTGAGCGGGGCGTCACGCTGGGCTGACGGCCTCAAACCGCACTCAAATCTGAGGCTTTTCTCACTCTGAAAGTGTCGGAGCGAGCAGATCTGCACAGGCGAGCACAGGCCAGCGTTTCTGAGGGAACGTAAAACCCCGTTTTAGCATCTTACCACAACGCTGACCTAAATTAGAGTGCAGCAAATTCCTCTCGTGCTCAGCGGTGAGAAAGGTTCCTCAAACAAAGTCAGAGGCAGCTCGGTCGCCCCAACAGCAGAAAATGAGAGATCTGATCAAAGAGCCCACACTTTGAACTCTGAGGAAGAAGTGCCTGAGAACCAGGAAGTGATCAGCAGCTGCTTTCAGGTGGAAGCAGCTCTTTGAGGGAGGTGTTCCTCAGGGCGAGCCTTTGTACCGGCACGAATCCCACATTTGTAGCTTCTGTGTTTGCGGCTGTTTCATATTTTTGTTCTTGGACTCTATCAGAGCAGCTCTGCATGATTCACACTTCAAAATAATCCTACTGTATGTTACACCATCTGGAAAAAAGATATTCCAGCTCCTCCCCTTTCTTCTGATTGGTTGCCCCTTGTAAACAGAGGGTTTGAAGAGCATGTGGCCGGGGCTTCTCTGCTGAGCAGAGTATTTAAGAGTAGAATAATATTAATAGTATTTATTACATCCACCAGTGCAAGAGGAGGGGGGGCAGAGCTATTCTTGTTTGTTTTTGATCACTGAAACTGACCTTCAGGAAATCCTTCAGGAATGAAGCGTGTGGAAACAATGACCCACACACCCACACTCACTTCCTGATATGTCTGTGTGGGTCCAGGTTATGGTAAATGGAGAGCCCTCGGAGTGGGAGGAGCCAAAACAGTATTTGTTTAAGGAGAGGATGAGCTGAGTGGCTGGAGAAGATAAAGGAGGATTATTCTAAGCTGTGAATCATGCAAAGCTGCACTGCCAGAGTCCAAGAACAGAGATATGCAGCTGTGCATGAATGGTCCTTTTTATCTGGCAGGAGCCACAGATGCAACAATAAAAGAAACTAAATGCCAAAGCGTGGAATAAAAACTCACGTTAAAATTGCAAAATACCCCACTGAGCCTGATGGAAGACGTGCTCCTCCGAGTGGCCTCTTTTTCTCTCCAGTTTAGCTTTAATTGTAATATTTTTGCCGTGCTTTCAAACACCTTGCTGACACACAGCGATAGAGACTGTTCAGTTCCAGTTGCAGCTCCTACAAACTGAACATGGGTGGTGGGGGTGAAGCCTTAATGAAAAGCCAAGCAGCAGATATCCACAGCAACCACATCCATTTTACACCCAATCCAAGAGCCACAGTCTAGAGACCAAACCTGGCATTCTGGGTAAACTTTAAGGCTCATGTCAGCATGTGGGGCAGGCAGCTGCTAAGAACAAGCACACCAGAGGTCTCTTTTTAAAATGGAATGACCCTTTTTGCACCTCAGGGCCACCGTACTTCTCCCTCACAGGCTGCAGAAATGCAGCGACCTCAAAGAGCCTCCATTACCGCGCTGAAGCCGAGAGGACGTGGAACACTTGAAAACACGTGTGCAGTGTTATTCCCAGCACAGAGTCACGTCTGCGCCTCGTAACCTCGATGTCCTTCAGTCATGTGACCTCTGAGCTGCACAGATAGAAAGAAACTCACAAAAGAAAAAACCGGCGGAGCAGAGAGCGCGGTGCGGAGCATCCATTACATAACACAGCAAATAAAGAGAAGCTCCAGCAGCCATTATCCCGCCGCACAGGACGCAGCCTCAAACTCAATTCATTATGGTCTCGTTTCAGTTCAAAGCCTCTATAAAAAGCCAAGACAGAACCATTACAGCTTCCTGCCCCGCTGCTGTGAGCGTGCTCAGAGGCAGGTTACTGTGGAAGACACCAGTCTCATTACTGTGGAGAAGGTGTTTATGCGAGAAGCAAAGAGCCAGCAGCAGTTCAGCAGCACTTCATCGGACGTCCCAGAGGCAGAGCGGACCCAAAATGGATTTAAAACCTCTGCGTGGGTTAATTAGTCCAGAACAGAACCACAGAGACTCAGAGGAGCTCAGTCCCAGGAGGCCAAACACTCTCAGAGGGAAGAGTCCACCATTCAGGCCTCGGAGTTAAAGTGTTTCATCAACAGTTTAATGTAGCAAACGATTCCAATCTGAGCTGACAGAGGAGAAGCTGTGCTGACTAAAAGATGCATTCTGGGCTGAAAACAGAATATTTGTGGCCGGCCATGTGTGGATACACTCTCCCAACCACAGGGCAACAAAGAAAGCACAGCTTTGCTCTTCTTCTGCCAGACGAACAGTACATAAACAAGCTCACTCATATGCCTCAGATATCCATAATCCTGTCTTTTAAAACGGCCAGCTGCAGTTTATTAATGAGATATGATCATGTCCTTATGTTTCAGAAAGGACCTACCACATGCATCTACTCATCATCAACAGCTCAAAAATCCCGTGGTGTACCACAAGGCTCGATATCAGGTCCTGGTATCTTTTATATTTACATGCTTCCATTCAGCCAAATTATTCAACATCACAGCATCTATTTTCATCACTACACAGACGACACACAAATACACCCACACACAGTAACACAGGCCGGGAATGTGACTCCATCACCAATCAGTGATGTGTTGTTCAGGGCAGTCGTGAAATGCGAAGAAAAAGAACATTAGTGCTGTTAATCAAATTAATATTTAATCAGGAAGTATCAGGGCAATAAAGGGCTGAAATTTACCCTTTAAGTTCACGTGGGAGGAAACTGTTCCAGGTTATAACTGTGGATAGTTCAGAGTTACAGATTCGAGTCTTCAAGTTAGGCTCATTTTGAAAGTTACTTTGCACAAGATTTAATAAGAGTGAGACTGCACATGCATTTCATTCACATTCACTGAGTCAAGCATGACTCACAGCGATGTGAAACAGGCTTTTAGTGCTCAGCTCAAACACCGGGAAACAGATTTAGCCACCGCGGAGAACAGGCGAGTGTAGGAGCCTGGCTGCTGCTGTAGACCGTCTCACTGATGCCGACGCCTCTAAATCAAAACTGATGTAATCACAGAAACCACAACCCGACCCTGAGGGGGGTTTCAGTCTGAGTCCCAGTTCACAGATAAATTTAAAGAAAAATAAAGTAAAGTAAAGCCTCTTCCTGTTTCTTCTCCCGCTTCTTCCCATTAGGACTCGAACCCCTGACAACCGGGGGTCCCGAGGGGCCCCTCAGCTCCGGCACACAGGAGCTTTGTTCCCCCTTTCAGAGGTATGATGGGCCTGCTTCACAGGCAAACAACAGCAGCTCAAACACAGATGAAAAATTTCACGCACTGTCTGAAAGCTTTTAACACTTCCCCTCAAATCGCTGCAGAGGAGAGTGAAAAATTCCCGCTCGTTGACCCCTCACTTTGGAGGAAGCAAATGTCTTCGAGCGCCCGGCTGAACAAACGGTCTCCTCCATGTGCCGACCTTCAGCTCAGAGGAAGGAAACCCGGATCAGAGCGAGGGGCTCTGAATCATCCACGGTTTCATACGAGGCAGGATTCATTCAGAGCGGCGAGCGAAGGATCATCAGGATGAAGTGTGAGAACCAAAGCTTTGGTGAAAACCCAGGCCTATCTGAAGCTTCCTGCGGGATGAAGCTGCAGGCTCCACAGCAAAAAGACGTTACGGAGAGGAAACGCACAAAAAAGACACGAAAGCTTGCAGCATCACAGAAAAATCAAACCAGAAGGCAGACAAGCAGAAAAAGAAGATGGACGGACGAACGGACAGAGAAGATATTGATATTCAGGTCAGTTTAGCTTCGGCTTTGTGCTCCTACAGAGAGCTGCTCTTATTTTGAAAGTTCAGCTGATGCTCTTCCCACTGTGGTGGTCCTAGCTATCATTTAGCTTCCTCCGCAGAGAGGATCTCACTCTGTGATTGGACAGACCGACTCCGCCATCTTGGACTGCAGCCTTAATCTTTGCTCTGCTGGTGCCAGCGCTGCTCTGGAGGTCAGAGTACCTGATATCTGTCTGATATCTGTCTGATATCTGTGTGATATCTGTGTGATATCTGTCTGATATCTGTCTGTTACACTTTTTCTGTTTCATGGCTGACAGCCATGACAGACACCCTCCAACCTTTCCTCCTTCCCCACTCTTTTCCCTCCTTCCTTCCTTCCTTCTCACCTATTAGGACATAACCAATCAAACACCCCTCTTCATTCCCAGCCCGTAGTGCCATCTCCAGCTGATTTTTCTGTTATTGCACCAAAGAGAGCAGGAATAAAATGAAGAGGAAAATTGTCTATATGAAGGTGATATTTGATGGCGCTCTCTTCTGTTTCAATCGGTGAGAAGTGGAAGTTTTTCCGCTCTGTCACTCCAAAGTTCACAGTTTTTGTCCTCTGTCAGTCGGCTCCTGCCTGGAGCTACTCGACACATCAGCACAGGCGGGAGTTAGGAAAGTTGATCAAATGCTTTAAAAAAGCTCTGAAACTCTTCACAGAGACCAGGATAGAAGCATGAAAGCAGAGAGAGAAGCTCTGAGACTTTAAAGGAGAAAGCATCGGGAGCAGAAGAGTGAAAACGGTCCAGAAGAGGACGGGAGTCCTGCCAGGGGCGTTCGACGTGATTGGCTGAGCCGAGTTTGAACCCAAACTCATGAATAAAACATCAAAGAGCCTCAGTGAGAGACACAGAGTGGGCGTTAGTCGAGCCCCCGCACCCTCCGTCTCAGCTCCGCTCGCCGTCGTGTTTCGGCCTTCCTCTTAGAGACGTGACGGCTTCACGAGGCTCCGACACCTCGGTTCAGAGGAACAGCAGCGGGGTGTTTGTCTAAAATCCTGTCAGAGTCTCGAGGAAGTTCTTAAGAAGTAAAGATTTCATCAGGCAACAAAAAATGTATTCTGTTTCTTATCTAAGATCAGATCACGTCCTCGCCTCTGTGGGGGAACTCAGGCGTTGGAGCAGCTCAGCGGGAAGCAGATAAAAACACTGATGCAGAATAAAGCCTGCGCAGAGTAGATGTGCAGGAAGGATATTCATTCTAGAAAAAGCTTGTTGGTGAAAAATAATAATCTGCTGCACAATAAAAAAGATCTTTTCCCGAGACTCCAGTTAGCAGGGAGTGATGACGCCACAGCAGGAACCACATGTTACATCTGCAGACCGGCTCCAGGCCTCTGCACACACGCCAACACGTGAAGTGTTCAACCTGCCAGAGAGCCGGGCCCTAATCTGGGCCCCGTCTGGCGCTTACAGCATCAACCGTGGGCCAAATATTCTGCGGGCCCTGCGGCTGAGCCTCACCCTGAGCCAGAGTCCGGCCCAAAGAATCTGCAGACTTGAGCCCAACGTTCAGAGCGAGGCTGCTGCATTCACACAAACGCAGCGTTTCCAATAACCTGAACACGTCTGGATCCATTTCCTGCTGCCTGCAACCCGTGAGCCTGTGGAGGACACCCCCACCCGATTCTCCCGAAGTCTTGCATGCTCTCCTGCCGACTAACTTCACATTATTTACAAAGATGCATTAAGCCCACAAACAGGGACTCGTCTCATTTTTCATTTATGTGGCAAAAATCAGCTGAAGTTAAGTTAACAGGTTTGTGCTGGATTTACACGTAAAACGATCCCTTCGCTTTTCCTTCGCTCCTTCTCAGAGCAGACCGCACGATGTTGCTGCACAGCTGCAGGTTTGTGTCTGCAGATCATCTGCTGGATAATCAGCTGAAGGTGTAAGGGAGGAGGCTACATCTCTGAGCAAAGCCTCAAAGTTAGTTAGCCTGAGGGGAACTGAAGCCAGCGTCCATAAAACAGCTTTACTTTCCTTATTAGTTTCTCTTCATTTGGATTACAATTAAAAAACATTGAAAACATAAAAACACAAGTTTTCCCGAACTCTGTGAATGAGCGGTTACATAAAGCAGAACAAAGTGTTTCCATCACTTTGGACAAAAAGCTGCAGAAACATCAAACTAATGTCAGACCTGTAAACTGACTTTATGGGATTAGTTTAGGTTTAATCTCAGCCAACAGAGCGGAGTCAGCGTGCTGACTGTAAACATCAGAGCCCTGAGATCCACCCCCCCCCCACCAACCAGTGCTATAATTCCTCTTAATCCTGGCCGCCCACCATCTGGGAGCTCCTTGTGATTTGGGTGATAACAGTCGGGGCGATATGCAGAGCGCCAGATGTCAGGAGGACGAGTCTGGGTCACTAAAAATCAGAAGCACGTCCCAGAATATAAAAACAGGCAATCAAATATCTGAACCCCCCCCCCGCAACAATAGTCTCAGGAGAGCAGTGGAAGATGAGCAGTGATGCATTGGGCATGCTGAGGTGGAGAGTAATTGTTGGGAGTCATGTGACAGACTGCAGGGAGTCCCTAAGGGACCAGGGGGGGGGTCGGCTGGCCCATCATTCACAGATCCCTCCCTCCCACCCTCAGTTTCCATTATTATCTCCTGCCGTCTCCATGAAGGGCCGAGCCGGTGAAAGGATGGACGTGTGCATGACAACAAAAACCTAACGACAGCAAATATTTGAGATGTCAGAGTTCAGTTCAGTTTTATTAACAGTTCCCTGAAGGTGCTTTTTATTGTAGGTAAAGACCCTACAATAATACAGAGAAAGCCCAACACTCAGAGCGACCCCTATTACTGGAGGCCAAAGTAATGCCATCCACAGTAAGGATCTGGTTTGACACCATGTTTCTAAGATTTGTACAAGAACTTCAGTTTGATCTGAGTTTAGTAGCAGGAAATTAGAGGTCATCCAGGCCTTTATGTCTTTAAGACATTCCTGCAGTTTAACTAATTGATGTGTATCACCTGGCTTCATGGATAGATAAAGCTGAGTATCATCTGCATAACAATGAAAATGTATGCAATGCTTTCTTCCTGTCAAAAGGGAGTTCTTCTCCCCCACCATCCCCGATTGCTTCTCAAAGGGGATCATCTGTTTGTTGGGGTTTTCCCTCTAACATTAAAGGCTCTTTATCTTACAATATACCATACTCTTATTTTGAAGGGAATTAGAGGGAAAAGTCAATGTACAGCCTTCCTCAAATGTTTTGAAAAATCATTAAAAAAATATTTAAAGTCAAAAATAGAAAAATCTGTCTCCCTATTTTGCAGTCTTCCCCACTTTAAAGGAAGATTTCAAACATAAAGGACCAAGAAGCAGCAAATTTAGCAGAAAGCTGCAGACAGCTGATACGTCCTCAGTTATTTACTGTCACTGAGTGCAATCAGCACCTCTTACTGACAGATTTAAGGAGGTGTGGGTGGGCTTCCTCTCTGCTCAAACTACAGGTCTCATGTTGCTGCAGGTTCTTTAGTTTTCCTTTCAGAAATCTGGAGCCGGATCATCTCCGTCCTTCGGTGCCCACATGTGCACTGCCACGGCTCTGTGAACGCTCAGGGTAACACGGACCGACGGACGCTTAAAGTCTCGTAAATATTTGGATGTCTGATCTCTGCAGATCTGGAGGTTTGTACGTTGGCCCCAAGGGCGTAGGAATGAGTTTATTATTGGGGGACATATCGGAAACTTGCAGATCCATAAATACTCTGATCAAAACATAAATCTGATCTTTTACTTTCACTTTTACACCTATATTATTGCTTCAGCTGAGTCATTACTCTGTGTACTGCCATTCTCCTGATAGATATTATTACACATGTCTAATACACTGTCACACATGTTGATAAATGATGATCAGGTGTAGTTGTTGTGTTGTGTGACTGTTACTCACACTGACGTTCCTCTTTAAAAACAGAGTGAGTGCTGCTGCTGTTTCAGCCACTTCATTCTGCTGAAATGCTAACAAAGCATTTTGGCTAGTGTAGCCACTAGTGGCATGACACTATGTTGCACCTTCAAAATAAAAGCACGCGAGTGTAATTTTTTGGGTGGGATAAATGTTCCTACATCTACGCCTTGCCCCAGAATTTTCTTTCAAACAGTCGAGCTGGACGCACATCCTAAAGCTTCAATATGGAAAAAACATTTGGAGCCAGCTTCAGTGCGACATTCCCCGGATATTCCCCGTGTACCAAATCCACGTTCTTAGACGGAGAACGTTTGTGAATTAGTTCCCTCTCGTTTTCCCAACACGAACGTCGTATTTCTGTAGCCGGGCCTCGGGCATCATTCTCAGGCGCCCTCTGAAGTGTGATGTGTGCAAAGATCCACGTTTCCTGTTGTGAGTGTAATGCAAACGTGTTTCAGGTGTTCTGGGAGGGAAATAATGTGTCAAATAAACAAAGCTAGCTGAAGCTACACGCTTATCTCAGTTTGGCTCCTTTCCAGCCCGTGGTTGGGTCCTTCCTGCGGCACCATCGGCAGTCTCAGAGCTGAGGCGTTTCTGATGAAAGGAAGTCGTCTCCAAACATCAAACCCGCGGCCGGCCTCGTCTCGTCTCTGGGCCGGCCCTCGCTCTGCAGCGTGCTTTAAACCGTGCACTGTCAGAAACAGCTCACACCTTCAGATCCAACAAAACCCGACCTTTTAAATATTCATGGAGGCAAAAACAGACACAAAACTGCTGCCTCCACACCTGAGCCGGGAGCTGCCGTCAGACGAAGAGCCGGAGAGCTTGGACGGGTGCGACAGCAGCAGGACACAAACTGAGCAGAGAGCCTCTCTGAGGCTTCTGTCTGCAGGTCCACAGGGCACCAGCTGAGGCCTGATCACCTCCACCCACTGTCTCCATTCAGTTAGCTTTATTACCACACCCACAGAGTGCAGCACACAAGTCATTCCATTCTCTTTTTATTCACGTTTTACAGAATTCCAGCTTTTTGGAATTGGGGATGCAGAAGCCGGGGAACCCAGCAGGACTCGTATGCAGGTGTTTGTGTGTGAAACAGCAGCAGGAGGTGTACTTACTGTTCCTGTTGGTCTTCAGCTTAGACAGCAGCTTCTGAGTGGACAGCAGGTCTCCGCTCTTCACCGCCTGCAGCAGGTCCTGCTCCTTCCCCATGCTCCCTCCTCCTCCTCCTCATCAAAATCCAACCAGCTATACAGAAAATCCCGCCGCCTCCTCAGAGCCTCATGCTGAGCGCTGGAGATGTGGACCTGCCTCAGGTGAGACCTCCACTTCCTCTCTCTGATGCTCAGCTGACAGCCAGGGAGCAGAGTTCAAATAAAAACTCCTCTGTGAGGCTTCCTCTGAGCATGAAGAGATAAGAGAAAAGTCTCGTCTGCAGCTTAATTTCCCGCTCCTTCACTCGGTATTCTGGGGAGTTGTTATTTCCAGGGTCACCTGGGAGTGGACGCCTGAGAGGGGAAGAATGAGAAAAACAGATCAGTTGATGCATCAGAGGCGTCGCACAGGAAGAAACTCTGACAGCTGCACGACGGATCGAACACGATCTGCGTTCAGGCCTCCGGCCGCAGCTCTGCAGCCTCCAGGCCGATCTGACAGCAGCTGCAACCAGAGAACGCACACATGGACGCAAACCAAGCACTCCAGCATGTGACCGTGGCCTCCTGAATGCTGGGACATTACCAAAGAAGAGAAGAGCTGGATGACATCACTGTGCACAACACGAGCCTCAGAAGCGTCGCACCGCTGCGAGCTGGGACAGCGCGTGAAATATGAACACGTACAAACGACATAATCAGCAGGAAGTTGCACAGAAACACAGATCCATGCTGCTGGAAGACGAGCAGCCTGGATGGCAGCACGTTGCACCTAAAGCTGCAGACGTGGTTCAGCATTAATGGGGCCTTCACACAGACAGGATGCTCCAGCCTGCAGGACGCAGCATCAGGAGTTCTAAACCTCAGACTCTGATTGGCCGACCTCAGACCCAGAGAAGGTGATGGATGGTGCTGTTTGTCTCTCTGCTCGTTGCATGGCAGAGCTTAGCACCTTCATGTGTGGAGGGATGGTTTTCAGAGGAACACCACCAACAACCAAGCTGAGGCCCCACATGATGGAATCACTAATTCTTTGTTAAGACGACAAAGGTTATTCTTTAAGAAGACCTGCAGACTGTGGTTTATCATCTTGCTAAAACAGGCCAATAAGGATGCAATATGGACCTCTGAAAACATCTGGATAACCTGCTGCTTCTTCTGACTCCCACATCCTCCTTTGCTGCATCCATGAAGCTCCTCTAAGTTTCTTCCTCTCCTCCGGCCTGCAGCTCCAGCATCTCCACCCTCCCTCCTCTGTGCATGTCCAAACCCTCTCAGCCTCTCTGACTCTGAGCTGTCCCTCTGATGGACTCATTTCGACTCCCACTCCCTCCCAGTGAAGATCTGAGCATCTTCAGCTCAGCCTCCTGTCTCCTGTCTCCAAACCATCCATCAAACCATCCTGCAAACCTTCTCACTCACTCTGGCTGCTCTCCTCCTCTCACAGATCATCCCAGACACTCGACTCCACCTACTCCACCCTGCCCGCACTCTTCTTCACCTCTCTTTGGATGGTTGACCCCAGGTATGTAAACTCATCCACCTTCTCCTGCCTCCCTCTCATTCTCTCACATGGATCCTGTCCTCTGCATGTCAACAATGATGTGAGATCCAGAATCTTCTGGGTGCTAAAGCTCCTCCAAACCTGGGATGATCCACCGTGTTTGAGAAATGACATCACTGCACTTTCGCTGTTCTCTTAACTTTAACATGAGGAGAGGATCATTCAAACACAGAGAGCAGCTGCAGGAACTTACATCTGCAGCCTAAAACATGCAGCAGTGACTACGGCGTAACATAGTGGCCTATCAGCAATACAT